>JAYKKM010000309.1:887500-940000 GCA_035772405.1 Chrysogorgia sp. JL179-B06
GGTTTTCGTTTTCTACACTGTCAAAATACATGAAAAACAACGAGCGACCTTTGACCTCCCGACAATTTTTACATCCGGGTGTATCCACATGATGATTCACGAAGAGAGGATATCTAAACACGAAAAATACGTGCTGTACACGGTACAGGACTGGTGTTGTCGGATTACACGGTGAACGAAGATTTGTATTCAAAAAGTTCATAAATTTTTCATAAAATGCAGTGTTCAGAAAATATCGTCGTCGGAAGATGTCTGAAGTTCGTGAATAATACATGGCGTCTGATGGTGTGTGGGTTTATTTGAAAAGTTGTGGCCTACATCAAACCCGAACACGTTACGGAAGACTGCCAAAGTAAGCGACGAAAGGTCGCCATTTTGTTTTCACTTTTTCTGGAAATTGCTGCTGCTGTTGGGATCCTTTTTCTCAACGTATTATGTGCCATATTTTTGTTTTCACTTTTGCTGCTGCCTGCTGAGAGATACGTTTAGTCAACGTATTGCGTGCAACGGCAAGTATACTTTTATTAAATACTCTGAAGCATCATCCAACATATTCTCGGTCAAGTACTTGTGAAAAGCAAGCCGTTGTACGACTGATATTATTGTTAAAGCAAGCCGTTGTGCCGCTGCTATCATTCTTTTTAAAGCAAGCCGTTGTGCCACCAATAATAGAGTACATAATCATAAAGTACATAATCATAGAGTACATTCAGCAAAAAACGTCGTCGCATGATGCTCGTGTAAACGACTGACCGTAAGCATTTATACTAATCGGAAAAATGCAACTAACGAACAGTGTAAAATAGAACAGTGCAAAAAGCTTCCAAATATTCTTTCCAATGGAACTTAAAGCTGTTTGTTGAAAATACCACCAACCCCAGTGAACAATACACCATAACTGTATATCATTCAATGCTCCAGAAGTTGTTGCAATCTTTTAAAATGCAAATTGATCTCAATATTTGATACCATCAATATTTTATTTTAAGAAATTGCTATAGAGGTACAATAACAAATAAACATTGTTGGGATATTGTTGATTTGTTGAGTTACAGTAATACATTCAGTCACATTGAATAATTTTATTTTTAAATAAACATTGTTGGGATATTGTTGAGTTAATACCTTCTGAGTCACATTAATTATTTTTTTTTAATATAAACATTGTTGGGATATTGTTGTGTTAATACTTTCAGTCACATTGAATTATTTATTTTTAACTCATTCCTGTCCAAGGACTTTCCCTGAGATGAATACATTTTTTGGCGTTAGCCTTAATAAAATACTAAAGTGGACCAATTGCGACAATAAAGAGTTAATATAAATATTGTTGGGACATTGTTGTATTAATGTTTTCAGTTACATTGAATTAGTTTTTTTAATATAAACGTTGTGTTGATATTTTGAGTTACCTTGGGTTGCTTTTTTAGTGAGTCCATGCTGTTTTGGTCAGATATTTTGATTTGAAATATTGACAAAAGTTACTTAAATGGGCACTGTCATGAGCTACACAAACTTGAAAAGTTCTGGCAGCTTTTTCAAATGACATCTATAGGAAGAAAAACACAAGACTCACAGGCTTTTGTGCACAAAATATCTTTGAATCGTTCCCATCCTTCACGTTTGCCAACTTATTTCAAAATTTAAAGCTCGGATCCAGTCCTGTTTCGCACGGTGACAGTGCCCCTTTAAAGTGCCTATGCAACAACATTTTGCCCAACCAGTTTATTGTTTTATTATGACACTTTTTGGAAATTGAGCTATGATGTCACTGGTTGTGTTTGACAAGTTAGCAAGAAAGTCTCATATCTCGAAGAGGATTTATCCAAATAAGTTGAAACTTGTCAAGGTTAGTTAATGCACTCAATCAAATACTTTACTGTGTTTAAATGATTGCCATAGCAAAACGCTAGTTCCAAAGTTTCTCTCTTACGTGACACATAATTCCAGCTATACAGTTGTTTTAACGCATGTATGTACTATTTCAACGATTTAAACTTATAAAAAATAGGTACGCTTAGGCGTACATGCATCTACTGCCTGATTAACGAATGAATGATGAACGAAACGAATGATGAATCAATTACAAATGAATGATATCTCTAGGATATATGGCAGTATTTTCAAAATTATATACAGTATATTATATACATCACTGGTTAAATTTAATGCTGTGGAAGATATAAAGTACTGGTGGGACTTTGTTACAGCATCATAATTTCTAATTTCTAATTTCTAAGTAATATATAAGATGTACTGTTATACTCAGATACTTTGCAAAACTCTATAACACAAAAACTGCTGCAGAAGTCTGCAAAATTGTTTAACTGGTAATATACACTGCACATTCTGTTTGGCTGAGAGCAGAACAATTTCAAGGAAATACAATGCAAAAAAATGAAATAATTGGAAAAGCACTGAAACACTTTCTTTCTTTGTCATATGATTCCTAACCATCACTTTCTGCAAAATGTTTTCATGTGCATATTAGTAATTGGTAATAACGCTGTTCATAGCACTGTTAATAGTACTGTTAATAACATTGTGCATGTAATTTGGGGTCATACACACTTGTGTTTTTTTCCAAAGAGGTCAAATTGTGCTCACCAGCGCTCAAAATAACAGGGGGCAGTGGTTACTAACCGCTGATTTTCATGATTTGAAAAGCATGACTGGTCAGCATGACTGGTCAAATTATTTCTACCTGTGAACTATTTTGTTTTACTTGTAAATGTTATTTATATCATTTATGTACAAAGGCAGTAAACAGCTTTAACAGATTTTTAAAAGGTTTTAAAAGGCTGGTTAGTTTTATTGGTTAAACAAGGAAATAATATATAATTTATTCAAATTTCATTTGATTAACACACATGGTGTAGACAGGTGATACACAGACTGTCATCAAGATCTAATCCTCAGTAATAGTTTCTGATTAGAGATGAGCCACTCTAAAGATTGAGCTACTGCAACTCAGATGGAGGTTACGATAATATATTGGTTCGATTGATAGAGTATACATACTGTCAATGCAACAGTCACTGTATATCAGTCTCACCCAAGCATATATAATTATAGTGACTGCCACATTACTGATATATAATGCTGTGATTGCTGCAATAAGGCAGTAAATGTCATTGAATAAAAATAAATTTCATTTGATTGAGTTTTATCACAAGTAAAGTAGTGTACTAATCTCTACAGCATCACAGGACACTTTTGGTCAGTCTCGGTCTTTTTGTAAAAGCTTTTTGTAAAAGTCTTGATTTTAACTTATACATGAAGTTTGGATCTACATGGCATTGAAACAAACATTTATTTAGTTCATCTCGCTCGAAGTTTGGATATGGCATTGAAACAAACATCTCTTAGTTCATCTAAATCACTGTTTTTAAGCCATGCCCTTTCAAAAAGATCAATTCATTTTCAAGTGACTAAAAAGGATATATTGTGTGTACTTGTTGATAGTAATCAAATTGTTAACATAGTGTTTTCATATTACGTCATAGTTTATTATCATTGTAAATAGTGCATGCTGGGATAGCTCTGCCCCCTCCTCGTGTTCGACGTTTTAGATTGTTACGATATATATGACACATCATGTAAAGTATTTATATTATATCAAATAAATACATTCAGATGAAATGAGTTCAACATGTTATGGGCCCAGGAACGCCAAGTTGCAGAGACTGTTATTTGATGGAGATGAAACAAAATTCGAGCTTTAGGAAACGAGACTATTCGGCTACTTTCAAACACTAAAACTGAAGGATACAATTCTTCCATCGGCTGAAGACCCCAATGCTGCAAAGAACGAAGAATGTTATGCCGAATTGATCCAACTACTGGATGATAAAAGCCTATCGTTAGTAATGAGAGATGCTGCTGACGATGGAAGGAAAGCGTTCCAGATTTTACGAGACCACTATGCAAGTCAAGGTAAACCTAGAATAATAGCCCTTTATACTGAACTCACATCACTTGAGAAAGGAGAAAGCGAAACAGTGACAGACTATATAATAAGAGCAGAAAAGTCGATCACAGCCCTAAAAAACGCTAAAGAGACACTCAGTGACGGACTTGTTATTGCCATGATATTAAAAGATTTGCCTGACTCATACAAACCCTTAATTGTTCATGTTACCCAAAGTGCTAGTGAAATTACATTTGCCATGTTCAAGTGTCAGCTGAAAAGCTTTGAAGAAACCGAAAAATGTCATCATAAACCTAAGACAGACCAAGTGATGAAAGCTCAGTACCCATCGAACAACCTAACATGCTATGGATGTGGCCTCCAAGGGCATTTTATGAGGGATTCTCCAGATAAAACTAAAAATGAGACACCAAAATGGTGTTCATACCACAAGTCAACAACACATAGTGACGGTAACTGTAGAAGACACCAACGAAAGGACCAAGAAGCCACAAAAGTAAAATAAGTCACATCTAGCGACCAATCAGGAGGTACAGAGGATGAACATTCGTTTGTTTTCAAAGTACGAGTTAGCCCCACCAAGCATTCTCAGTACAAAGCTAATGGAATGCTAGTCGATACTGGTGCGACATCCCATATCGTTACAAAAGATATATTAAAACGAGTCGATGGTAATTTCAAGCCGGCAAAGCATTTCATGGAGCTTGCAGATGGAACTTGCAGTAATAATGTGGCTGTCAAGAGGGGAGATGCTGAGGTGATGCTGAAAGATAAAACAGGAAGACATGTGAAGGCTGTACTGAAAGGAGCGCTGTTCATACCGTCCTACCCACAGGACATATTTTCTGTTAAAGCAGCCACTTCAAATGGAGCTGAAGTAAAATTTTCACAAGATCAAAGTAAACTTGTGTACAAAGATGGAACTACATTCATCATTGAAGAACATGAACGCTTATACTATTTGAATACTGTCCAACAATGTAATGATATCAATAGAAGTAATGATGATAAGGTAAGCCTTGCATGTGATATTTATAAGTGGCATGAGATATTAGGGCATTGTAATTTCGATGATATAGTGAAACTAGAAAGTGATGTAAGTGGAATGAAAGTTGTAGGGAAGGTAGATAGATCCAAGTTAGAGTGTCACACTTGTATGGAAGGTAAATTTGCAGAAACTAGAAATAGAGCACCAGATAGTAGAGCTACACAACCCCTAGAATTGGTACATACAGATTTAGCAGGCCCTTGTATTGCCTTCACTGATGACTTCTCTGGGATTGTTTTTGTATACTTTCTCAAGAACAAGAGCGATACCTTGTTAGCAACTGAGAAATTTCTTGCCGATTGTGCCCCTTATGGCCAAGTTAAACGCTTGAGATCAGACAATGGCACAGAATTTATGAATAATGATTTTAAGACACTTCTTAGGAAGAAAGGCATTAAGCATGAAACATCCTGCCCATATTCCCCTCACCAGAACGGAATGGCAGAAAGGCATTGGCGCACATTATTTGAAATGGCTAGATGCTTATTATTGGAGAAAGGTGTACCTAAGATGTTGTGGCCATATGCTGTCCAAACTGCTGCCCACATTATAAATAGGTGCTATAACAATAGGACGAAGAGTACACCCTATTTTACCCTGACAGGGAAGAAGCCAGATCTGTCAAAAATGTGGGTATTTGGTTCACAGTGTTATACCTATGAATATGAACGAAAGAAACTAGATCCTAAGTGTGTGAAAGGAATATTTGTTGGTTATGACAAGAATAGCCCAGCATACCTTGTTTACCACCCAGAGGCTGGTAAAGTCATGAGACACAGATTAGTAAAGTTTATTACGAACTGTGGTGCAGAACAAGGCACACAGACTGAAACTAGAATGGAGGACATAGGTCTTTCTTCTTCAAATGACCTTCAGAAACAGGATGAAACTCCCCCTGAATCTGAAGAAACTGTTAATAATTTAGGCTGTGAGGAAAGAGAACAGTTGGAAGAAAAGGATATTGGTATCGAAAATATCAATGAGATTGGGAATGAACCCAAGGTTTACCCTCAGAGGGAGAGAAAAGCTCCACAATATTTTGAAGCTGCTAATTCAGCTTATACAATTAATGTTGATTATTGCTATAAAGTTTGTGGTGCACCACAAACATACACAGAGCCATCAACTCCACCAAAGCTTCAGGGTGGGAGCGTGCAATGAAAGATGAGTTGGAAGCACTTAAAGTGAATGACACGTTTGAGGTAACTACTTTACCAGAGGGTAAGAATTTAGTGGGAGGAAATGGGTCTATGCCATAAAAGAGGATGAAAGTGGTTCTGAAACATTAAAGGCTGGGTATGTTGCAAAAGGGTACAGTCAGGTGCATGGTATAGACTATGAAGAAACATTTTCGCCAACTGCTAATATTACCTCAGTCAGAATTCTTATGCAACTAGCTGCTCAATACGATCTTACTGTCCATCAGATGGACGTCAAAGCAGCGTTCCTTCATGCCCCTATTTACCATGAAATATTCATGGAACAACCTGAGGGCTTTGAAGAGTTGTCAGAGAATGGAGTAAAATTGGTCTACTGCTTGAATAAATCTCTTTATGGCCTGAAGCAGTCAGGCAGGAACTGGAACAGATTGTTGGAACGTGATGGGTTTGTTAGAAACCCAGTTGATCCTTGCGTATATCGAAAGCAATCAGGGGACAATATAATTATAATAGTTGTCTGGGTTGATGATTTCATCATAGCTTCAAATAATATAGACATATGCTATGTCAATTTAAAGAAAACATGAAATGTAAGTTTAGAATGAAGGACTTAGGAAAAATTTATCATTTCTTAGATATGGACTTTAAGCAGGAGAATGGAGTTATAAAGATGAACCAGAAGAGATATATTCTGATAATACTAGATAGATTTGATATGTCTGATTGTAAGCCTCGAACAACCCCAAGTGAGCAAAAATTAGAAAGTACAGAAAGTAGTGAAGCAGTAGACCCAGAGAGGTATAGAGAGATTGTTGGAAGTTTAATATACTTGATGACATGCACTAGACCTGATATTGGTTGCGTAATTAGCAAACTATCTCAGAAGTTGTCGTGTCCAAAGATGGAAGATTTGGTTACTGCAAAACATGTGTTAAGGTACTTAAAGGGGACCATGTAGTATGAATTGTGTTTTAGGAAGCAAGCTTATAGTGATGCAGATTGGGCATCCTCATTGAAAGATAGGCATAGCACTTCAGGTTACTGTTTTAGCTTAGCTAAGAATGGGGCTCTTATATCTTGGAAGTCTAAGAAACAGCCTACAATCGCTCTTTCCACCTGCGAAGCAGAGTATGTTAGTCAAGCAGCCACTACTCAGGAAAGTCTTTATTTGATGCAGCTATTAAATAGTATAGATAACAAAGTATATGAGTGTACAACAGTATATGAGGATAATCAGGGGGCAATAGCCTTGAGTAAAAATCCTGTACGAAGACAAAGATGTAAACATATAGACATTAAATACCATTTTCTTAGGGAAGTAGTTGCAAGTGGAAAGATGGACATTGTGTACTGTCAAACTGAAAACATGGTAGCTGATATCTTAACAAAACCAGCTACACGAATTAAGTTAGACAAGTTTAAACATATTCTATTCGGTTTAGATTATGAAAACTAGTGGGGGTGTTAACATAGTGTTTTCATATTACGTCATAGTTTATTATCATTGTAAATAGTGCATGCTGGGATAGCTCTGCCCCCTCCTCGTGTTCGACGTTTTATATTGTTACGATATATATGACATATCATGTAAAGTATTTATATTATATCAAATAAATACATTCAGATGAAATGAGTTCAATGGGGTTTTAAAATAAAACGAAGCAAATATATATGATGAACTTTCTGTAATTTGACCCTTTTACTAACTGTCAAAGAGCGAAAGTGGACGGGTATTCTACAATTTAGCGAACTTACCGACACTTGACAGCGACTCTTAGTAATTCGTAATTCATTTGCGCTTTTAAAAACGTCTGGTGTTCATAACTGACCAATTTTCGCTTGGGGTGTTCTTGGTATTCGTGTCAAATTAAAACACTGAAGATTACATGGAATTCTCAACTGATAGTGAATAGACCGCCATTTTGAATTTATTGCGATTATGATTTTGCGAGATATTACTATCGGCTTTAACTCGTAGGTTGACGTTAACATCATCGGGTGGCAATCGTTCATATTCGTTCCATTTTCCTGTGTTTTGATTGGCTCCGAAGGCATTCTTTTGTTAACTTAACTTAACTTAACTTAACTTACATTGCATTACACGCACGACAGCAAAGTATCTACTAGCGCACGCGCAGTAGATACAAAAATCGTTTATTCTTGTTGGAAAAAAGTGATAATTAGAACAGAGAGAGAGAGGCCTAGGAACCAGCGTGTTGCTATGGCAACCATTTAAACACAGTGAAGTATTTGTTTGAGTGTATTAACTAACCTTCACAAGTTTCAACTTATTTGGTCAAATACCCTTCGAAATATGAGACTTTCTTGTTTTTGCTAACTTGTCAAACACAACCAATGACGTCATAGCTCAATTTCCAAAACGTGTCATAACTTTGGAATCAAACGAGATATAAATAAACTGTCACCACCATTCTTTATTATTTAAGGCTTACTTTCAAACAAAACAATAAACTGGTTTGGAAAAAAATCGTTAAATAGGCACTTTAATAGTGAGTACTTTTGAATTTTCAAATTGGCATTGCTGAACTTGATTCCCCACTGGTGATACACTGGTGACATCAAACCAGGTTGTATTTTAATGAAACCAATTAGAATGAAATAACCACATCACTGTGATATTACTTGATGTATCACCTGCAGACCCAATTGATTTTGCTTCAGAGTTTTGTACCAACAACTAAACAAAACAATCTCATATCAAAAGTAACCCAACATGCAAGCAATCCAGTACATTTCTGATCTCCAACTGTCATCAGACACATGTACGCCATGCGTACCTATTTTTTAAAGCTGTTAGTAATTAATACAAAAAGATAGTTTTTCAAATGTGACGAATAGTATTAAAGTACTAGAAACACGTATACGCAACAACCCCTGGCCCAATTGCTGTTTGAAACTTACAATACTGTACACTACTTATTTTAGTTCTAAATTACTTGAATTAGATAATAGCCACTTCATTTGCCAAACTACAGTAAATAAATTTTCAGTGGACAATATCTCTCTGAGCTTTGTATTGTCTGAATTTAATTGTTTCATAGCACATCAAAATAAATACATGCAGCCCAATTAAACTTTTTAAATTTTGAGTGCAGCAGCAGGATAGTGGGGGTCTACTGCTGTTTCTACCATCAATCACTAAGAAAGAAATCACTTTTATTGCAATATTGATGACTCACGAAATAATCAATGCAGTATTTTGTATATATACACCAAAGGCTGTTGAAGGAAGAAAGTGCATCTCTATCATACAATGAGTGTACTTTAAAAAATCAAATTCGTTCAAATGTCTACCGATGGCATGCATATAGTGCAAATGTATAGGGGTCCATTCAAATTAGATTTACTGAGACGTATTAGGGATTCTACTCCAATTGTTGGTGTGGATAGATTATATACAGTAATACCATGATGACCTCGGGTTCTTTTGTTCTCGCCGGGTGGATTAATCACGATATTCCCGGCTTTAGCGGGGAGATCTCTAAATCTCCCGGCAAAGCCGGGCAGATTTCTAATTTCTCCCTGATTAAAATTCATGAGCCAAAATTTAAAGACACGACAAAGAGTTTTCTTAATACGTTTTACATGCATGCACACGCGTCAGAATTGCTTATTCCCAAACAAATTTCCTACAATGGAAAATTGTTGAATACATCACTGATGATGCATTGTATTACACAATACTCCTACTATCAATTAGTTTTGTACAATGAAAACACTAATTTCACCTCGGTCATCATGGTATTACAAACTAATACAATGGTTTTTAAGAATATAGTGATCAAATCTCCTGCAAACCGCGGAATGTTTGTGAAAGTCCATCGGGACGCCTTCGGGCTTCGCCCTCATGCTTTCCCTCGGGAC
This sequence comes from Chrysogorgia sp. JL179-B06, assembly GCA_035772405.1. Taxonomy (NCBI): domain Eukaryota; kingdom Metazoa; phylum Cnidaria; class Anthozoa; order Scleralcyonacea; family Chrysogorgiidae; genus Chrysogorgia; species Chrysogorgia sp. JL179-B06. The sequence goes on from JAYKKM010000309.1 coordinate 897,525, forward strand.
TTTCACGAACATTCCTCGGTTTGCGGGAGATTTAATCACTATATTCTTAAAAACCATTGTATTACTTATAATAAGTTGATAATTCTACCCACATTGTACTACTGTGATGTGGAGCTGCCAGGAATATGGATAACTAAATATTGATGGTCATAATCAGAGGTCTCTATGCATGTCAGGGAAACTGATCTTTCCTAAGTCGGGACTTGAAACTGATTGATTAATAGAAATCCCAAGTTTTGTACCTCTTGTATTAGAAGCAAGTTACATTGTGTAATGCTAGTTAGGAAATTCCATGGCATTTTAACATCATATCTACCAGTAAAGAGCTATTATCCATGTTTCAATTAATCTGTTCATACATGTTATAGCACCATTATCTACTGCCTTAATTGACAATATGTGAAGGATATACAACTTATGAGTTAAAATTAGTTTTTGTAACATTGTACTGTACATTTGTGAATATGTGTTGAAATTTGTAACAACTGTAATTTGTTAGAAAACAAGACCCCCATATATTCATAGGCGTACGGGGTCTCGTAGTTTTGGGGGGGGGGGGGGGGGGGGGGGGGGGCAAACTGAGACAATTGCCGGAATTTTTTTTTATTTACAATAACATGCGAAGCCCATATACATGAAAACTTGTATGCAAAATTCTTAATGTAGCTAATACCATCATTACATTATGAGCAATTCATAAAAGTGATAAAACGAATATAACTATTTAGAAAAGCATAGAACAATTACTAAAAGAAATATGACTGCTGTCCATGTCTTCGACCAAAAGTGTTAATTATTTCATCTAAATCATTCCTGATAGCTTTGTTTGCATATGCTCGTTCAATATTGATTAATGCGGTAGAATTCAACCGTTTTTGACCCATAATCGAGCGAAGGTAGGTTTTCACTCGCCTTAACCCACTAAAAGACCTTTCAGCAGATGCGGACGTTGCTGGAATTGACGCTAGAATTGTGGATACCTCGTATAACACAGGTAATAGATCGTTAAGTCCACATTCAAACATCGATTTTACAACCTGCACGGCTGTTCTAGGCTGAGGATCGTAATCGTCGGTTATGGAATTCGCATACATACTCTTCTCAACTGCAAGACTTTCTTGGTCAACTTTGTAAAAGTCACCTACGAGTTTATAGCTGTTCTTCGGAGGTGTTTTGCTGAACACAGTGTCCCCCAATGCGCAGATAATTTCTTGGTCGTTCTTACTGAATCGTGACTTCATTTCTCCAATTACGTGATCAAGCGATCGGTAAAAGGTGTTGATACGATGATGGGTTTTCGGAGTTGTAACTCTCTCAACATTATCAGATGATTCCCCGATAAGTGCTTGAAGTCGACGGGATGGCCGACGATTCCGTGGTGCCTTCGCCTCTTTGAATATGAAACGTGTTCCGCTAATTTCCTCTTTAATTTCGTCAGCCATGACCATCGTTCTACTCCACAATAATTCAAAGTTTTTTTCATTTCGACAATCAGTGAGGGTCTTTATAACTAAATCAGCATTCCTTTTAGCATTGATTACGTCAATGCATTTCCCTTGCAGGTATTTGCTCAGGGCGTTTGTATTTGACAATATCACCTTGAGCAAGATCAAGCCAAGGACGAACTGGAAATCACAAACTGCATTTAACAGAGCGGTGCTATTGCTGTAGGTTTTTGTATCCTTGTCGTCAGATAAAATCAGAAGAGCTCTGATTACTTTTCTGATCTGTTCATAGGTTGCTTTCACTGCCTCCCATCTGCATGACCACCTTGTTTCACTCATAGACTTTAATGTGAGATTTGTTAAGAAATTACCGTCAACTTTGACTGAACTGAATACAGCATGACGTTTTGGACTGGCTTCTAAAAAAGTTATAGAGACTTTGCAATGTCCCTAAAGCATTTCTCAATGGTTCTATTTCGCTCATAGTGTCTTGCAAAAGCCAAATTGAGGACATGTGCATAACAATGCACATACACTGCACGGGGACAGCATTCTTTCATTCTTGCGGCAACCCCTTTATAAATGCCGCTCATGTTTGATGCTCCATCGAAGCACTCACCAACAATGTCCTCCAATTTTAAATCATGTTCGGCGATTACCTTCTTTAAGAGCTCAAGCAAAACAATTCCTTCAGTCGAGGAAGTGCAAAAAAATCCAATGAAAGTTTCAAGTGTTTCACCGGCCAAAACGTATCTTAAGCATATTGAAACTTGCTCTATGCACCTAATATCTGATGTTTCATGCATAATGACAGCAAAATTTCGACTTGACAACACGTCATCCTTGATTCGTTTAACAACAAAATCAGACAAGATATTTAATATCTCGTTCTGGATTGACGGCGATGTCCACTGGACGTGTGACTTGAGTTGACGCTCAAATGTTTCTTCAAGCCACGGGATGTCATTACATCGTAGGTGCAGTAATTCCAACAGATTTCCTCGGTTTACATCAGAAGCTCCAGCAATGTTATCTCTTTTCTCTTCGTGTCTTCTTAACGCCACATTTTGCTGTGCAATGTAAAATATGCTGGTAATAATTACTCGCAGGTATTCATGGTTGCGCAAAACATCTCGCTGATGAGCGTCCGCTAACTGTTTGAGTACAGATGTTTGGCGCTTATAATTAAACTTCGCGGCAATACATTTGGTCATTGCATTCTTATGAACAACACTTTTTGTATGTTTTAACAGCCGATGACTCTTTTTCCAGAATTATCGAACGAGAATGAATTGTCGTTCATAAATTCCTTACAAGGAAAGCATTCACATTTACGGCTTCTGTCTATATCTAGTTACTAATCAATGTTGTTTTAGGAGTACTATTAAAGTTTTGTTCTGCGTAACTGCAGTGCAGAAATACCAAATAATCGAAAACTTTTAAAGGTCGGTACACTGTTGAATTAGTGTGTAGGAAGGTTATTCAAACATTTCGAGTGAAGGTTCTCTTAAAGAGTTATATGTAAAAGGGAATGACGTTCGCTCGTGAGTTTAATGACCATACACATTATATTGCGGCAGTGCACGAAATTTTTAGAGTTTTCAGTTGGTTTATATGATAATGCTGATCAATTACTGCTTCAAGCTGCGACCAACACAAAACCACGAAGGCAGCTGATAGTACAGTCATGTTTGTTACCGCATCAGCTGATATCGTGCCGTATCGAGATTATTTGTTTTGTTTTCTCAAAGCAAATCATATAAAATGTTCAGACTACGATATAGTTAAAATACTAACTCGATCTACATTAGACATACAGTATCTAATGAAAGCTTGATTAACGGTCTCTGACATGCCTACAGCTTTACAGCTGTTCATTTGCTCAACTTGCATTTGTATTCACGAACTTCGATAAATATATTATATATACGAACTTCGATAAATATAATATATTTTGAACTATTAACTCTAACAACTCATGTTATACAGCAAATGAAAGCCTGCATAGCATACACTTTTTTGAGTGTTAGAAGAGTTCTAGGCCTAACACTCTGGGTAATTAACTCATCCATTATGGCATAGTTAGGCCTCGTCTGTGATGAGGATAACCAATAGATAACATTGATGATATTTATCATTTATAGACCCGGAGCAAGGGGAACGCGACAAAATACTACCCGTCCGAATGATAGATATGATATTACATCCTGAGACGATTTCCCAAGAAGAGGTCTATAAATTATATGTTACTGAAATAATCTTGAATACTATCTTGAAACATCTTCTTGTTGACTGGCTCGTCTTGGTACCAAGACGAGCCAGTCAACAAGAAGATGTTTCAAGATAGTATTCAAGATTATTTCAGTAACATACGAAAATGGTATTCAAGCTTGAATGCTCAGTGGGGTATATATACCCTGGGATTGTACAACTTTATAAGGGGTTTGGCGTGGGATTATACAGCTAAATAAAATAAGATTCTGGGTATATTACAGGTAATATTTGGTATTTCACTCGATTAAACTACATTTTGTAAGGATTTATGGTGAAGGAAAATTTCCTTCACCATAAATCCTTAAATAAAATAAGGTTGTCCTCCGACAAAGCTAAAAGGTCAAAGACAAGCGCGAAAAGTGTGATGGGATCGACCAGTTTTAACTGGCGTTCATGTGTAATTATGCACTGATCTCTAAATAAAGACTGGATTGAGCTTTCTATTGTATCTGATGAGCTGATTTTGAAGCCTGCATATTTGCATATAATGTAAATTAACGAGAGATCATTAGAAACTCCGAGTTGCAAGCAAAACTGTGACGCTAGCAAAATAGGTTTAGTGTCTAGCCAATATAGTTTATTTGTTAACATTAACATATCAGGCTTCTCTCACAGGATAATTAGAGCCAACGGCGGCCATTGCTAAGGGACCAAAGTCGCAGTAAATCTGTAGGTAGGCCATGAATAGTTTACCCAGTAATTTGAAAAATGTTTTCTGGTCCTGTTTATAGTAATATTGTTTTATGTTGTCGATGGTAAGAGCACATAAACCATCAAAAAACATCATAGGATTCTAAGTTAGTCCCTTAGTAATGTCGGACTTCCGTATTCATTTTCTGAACAATAGTTGCTCGATTCAGTCTTTATTTAGAGATCAGTGGTAATGATGCGCGTTGAAACAGGGGTGACATGATGGGGCTGGATGTTGAGGAAGTTGATTTTGAACTTTTATACATAAATATAAAAATACCGCTTTCGCGTGGGTTGATAAGCAGTTATTAATAGACTGTTTATGCTGAATTGTTTAGTCACTTGAAATTTGAAGTAAACATTAATTGTTAATTAATTGATTCCCAAAGGTATAAACTAATATTTCCCTGTTTTTGTTGCAATATCCTAGCGCATAGTTGCTAATTAAAACGCGGACAAACAAACTGAAATTATCTCTCAAGGGATTTCAAATGAGCAATTTTCTGTTGTTGAGAATGCAAGAATAAATCGTAAATGAGGACAAAATAATGATGAATACTGAAGTGCTTTTCGCGCTTGGCTTCGACCTTTTAGCTTTGTCGGAGGACAACCCAATTGATTTGGCTTTATAACCAGTTGGGATTATAACAGAAGGGTTTCAAAATCCATAACAGGAAAACTGTTGGCACTTTATTAGATCAAGTTTTCGCATAATACTCAATCAAGAAAAATGTAAGAACAGTAACAAATATTAACTATAATTTATAATAATGTTTAAAATTATGTCTTGTATGTCTGTAACAAAACCTGCTACAACACAAGTTATGTAGCTGATGCCTCAAAATTATTTTAATAATTTCATCTGCCTCAGCTTGTCAGTACCGAAACACAGAATGCTGTCATGTTCAAACTGTTTATCCTATAGCCTCCTCCGCAGGCAACTCTCGGGGGATTGGGGCGAGAAAAAAATCGCGTGGAGTTGCCTGCCAAAACGAGACAAGGTTGGTTCGATCTGCGCATCTTTCGTGCGCATGTCAAAATCTAGTGTCGAGGGTAGGGGAGGAAAAGTTATATTGTCGAAACAAACATGGCTGTTGGCTAGCTTTTGTGAAATATTGGCTAAAATTGAACTGATCCCGCTTTTGAGCAGCAAAAAAATGTAGTGCCTTGAACATTCAAGCGAATTTGTGTTCAAGTAGTGGTTTTGAAGCAGCGACAAAATTTGGATTTGTTTCATCGCACTTCCTTCTGGTTTCTTCGTCAAAATTCATTGTGATGTGTGGAGATTATCATTATATTTAGCGATCGAGGATAAGATGCCACGATAAGATTGACCCTTAAGTACATTCAAAATCGATTACCTTCTCATCGATGCTCGGCGTGATGTTCCTTTTGAGGTTCGTCTGTTGAATGAACTTTCTAAGTTTAAATTACTATTTGTCACACCAGAAATGTTTGCCAACAATATTTTTTTGGAAAAATTGTATTTGATGGCTGAAGACCATACCATCTGTACATGGGGGAATACCTATCAACCTCACTGAGCACTTCAGATGCATTGGCAAATTATTCATGTCCCAAATTGTTGTTGACTAAGAATAAGTACTACAGTCCCTCAACAGTCATCAAAGGATCAGTATTCGGGGACAATCTGCTTCATTTGCAGGATAATATTGTCAAAACAGAACAATTTATGACAAACTATAACTAAAATATTTAATTAGAACAATTCTACATATAATAATTTTTCATATAATTATTATACATGTTAAATCCTCCCTTCATTTAAAATTCTACATATATTTACATAGAATGCAACATGGAGTTATGCTGTATCATCATATTGCCTGACATAACACATATTCTTATTGGTCAAAACTCCAGCTGTTATAATAAATTGCCAACCAGATATGTCATAAATTTTCTTGCTCAATCAAGCTGCAGGTTTGTGAAACAACAAATTAAATTGGTGTGCAATGCCCAATCATATGACATACAAAGTATTCAATTAATTTCAATGTTGTTTCCAGATTAATTAGCGCACATTACAAAACTGCTGTTGTATTTAGTATAGCATATAACAGACTGTATACTAGCATATATTATGTACAGTATTTAGTATTATTATTTTGAACACCCATGCATCAATCTGTATTTGTTTTAAAATGCTGACTTTCCTTGTATATAATTCATATTTTATCATTATATAATAATAAGGATAATAATTAATAATAATCTGATATTTTATAAGGGTGAACCCGTCAGCCATAGCTTTTATCAATTGGGCTCTGGTTAGCCGTAGCTGTTACCAATTGGGCTCTGGTTAGCCATAGCTAACTGTTATCAATGGGTGCTCTTGTTAGCCATAGTTGTTATCAATGGGTGCTCTGGTTAGCCATAGCTGTTATCAATGGGTGCTCTGGTTAGCTATAGTTGTTATCAATGGGTGCTCTGGTTAGCCATAGTTGTTATCAATGGGGCTCTGGTTAGCTATATTTGTTATCAATGGTTGCTCTGGTTAGCCATAGCTGTTATCAATGGGTGCTCTGGTTACAGGTAGCTGTAGCTGCATGTCAATGGATGCTCTGGTGCAGCAATTTATTATGTTGCTATATATATATATATATTACTCTTGTTGATAATCTAAGAAATACCAGCATTATTGATTGAATGATTCCTTTTTTAATCATGCTTTCAAAGAGTAGCATGAAATAATAGAAATACTACAAACTTTTACTAGTTATGTTATGTTATGTTATGTTAAAGTAAATTAATTTAATAGAATTTAACAAATACTATGCCATAAAGTATCAAAGCAGGCCAATGAAAAGAATGTAAGGAATCATTATATTAGTAAGATATACTACAATATACAGCAACAATGGTTTAGTATTAATTAGCCTCAGTAATCACTAATCGACATACCCGTCCACTTTTTAAACCGCATTTAAAGGCAGAAATACAAACAAGGTTGCTCTAAAATCTCTTTAAATATAATGTCGAAGGTTTATATTGTGTGTACTTGTTGATAGTTATCAAATTAAACTTTCCGTAATTTGAACCTTTTACTAACTGTCAACAGATACAATTATAATTTAGCGCGTAAATTCGAAGTAGATAAATTAAGTAGAGTTGTTCCTGGTTACACAACTTGTCAACAGAAATCAACAGAATTCAAGTTGGTTCGATTTCAAGAGAATGTTTGCTCGATTTGGCCGGGTGAGATAAAAGCTATAATTACAATATAATTTATAAAAGTGTTATAGGAGAAATAAGACAAGACTCGGAAGTTCACCTTCTTTCTAATTTAACTAATATCCAAAACATTGTCTACGCATATCATCAACTCTACTTTTTTACACTGAAGGCTCCTCCTGGTGTTAGAATCACCTTTCTTACGTAACTTGCAACAATTCCGCCAGTACACGATGAGGTAGAAGGCTGAAGGCTCCGAATATGGGTTCATGAGATTCGAGAAAGTGACTCTTAACGCCGCTTTGAAGATGATTTTAGCAACGATGCGCTTTGTCTTTACATGTATGTTGTTGTCTTTGTGTATCTCGGTATCCTCAAACGTTTTCCTTAGTCCGATCATGACGGTCCAAAACCTTCTCGTTTTGGCAGGCATCCCGCCGCAATTGTTTTCGCATTTCCCGCCCCAGTCCCCCCGCGTGTAACCTCCCGGCCGGAACAACTCGTTTACATATTTTAATATAGCATATTTTTTAGAATTTTTAACATTATTAACATATTTTAATACACATTGTACTTTTACACCGAGTTTTTTAATGACGTTTTCAAAAATAGGCTTTATTTACTTCCGGCTTTTCACACATATATTATATTTGCATTGATGCCTTAGACATTATGACATTTTATCTGACGGGTACCGCACCTTTTGCGGCACGAAACTATTTAGTAATAAAGATGTCTAACTAAAGCGTTTGATTCTTTTTAATTTATAATATGCTCTGGATCTCCATCGGGCACTATATATATATATATTAGGGTGGTCCACAAAAATAAAGAAACTAATAGTCTTTCTCCACAAGTATATTTTTATTTCTTAGCATATCAATGAATCACATACCGATTTTTAACTTGGAAAAATAAATTTTAGGGGTCGCCCCACTGTGTCACTTATAACTCGCTTATATCGAGTTCATAGAAAAGTGAGATAATTCACTTGTTCTGAAACATTAAAATCTTTTTTGAAGGTGTAGGAAGTTTTTTAAAGGTGTAGGAAGCTTTTTGCGGTGGTTATGTACTAGTCGAAGAAGGAACTGTTTCTGCTCTTCGTCTTTAGACAGCGTTGCATTGTACTTTTGTATTAGGCTGATACCTCGTTCAGCTGTGTCGTTAACCACTTTCATTTGTGAGCAGCGTTTCCAAAGTTCAATGTAATTTTCATCATCTCCCCACAGGCATGGTTGTTTCTCAAGGAAAGATGCAGCCATTGCTTTCCCTTGTTGCGCTGCAACACACGCACCATGCATGGTCGATAGTCGGCCAAACCTTCTGGAATCTCTTGAAGAGTCCAGTTTCAGGACCTCAAGTTGGACCAAAGATGGATGAAAATACGTGAGATAACATGATCTCCATGACATGGTGACGGCAAGCAATCCAGGCTGGTTCTATCCTGACACAAGCTCCTTTATGAAGCCCAGTGTTGCTAGCAGTGGTAGCAAATACAATTCCCCTTGAGTTTAGGTTCTAGGCCCCATTCGCTGAACTACTCCCATACAAGCTGTAGCTTGAGCTTCACCAGTGCCGCTGACTATTTTCGGAACACCTAAAAGCTTCTCCTGTCCATTTCTGGTGACTAGTATGGCAATACGATCAACGCTTGTTTTATACCCATCTATGTCGGGTAGAAGTTTACCATCCCAGTGTAAAAGAAGTGGTCCTTCCATAGAAAACTCATTTTTCTATTTCAGCAGCCTCCTTTCTACCTTGCATTCTAGATCGCCTGATGGAACTGCGTGAGGGCGTAATGTCAGAGAGATTATGTCCAAGTGCTTGAGCAACAGCACCAGCCACGAACACAGCTCCGCGATCAGGGAGATTGACTCGGTCTAAGGCAGCAACGACTTCTGGAGATTTGAAAATATTTTTAGGTCTCTTAGATGGAAGTTCAGTTGCTTCTTTTGTCTCTGATGTCATCGCTCTTTCATAGTATCTATCCCTTGCCACTCGTTCCTTTTCCTCTCGTTCTCTCTTTCGTCCTTTTTTATGCATAACCACATCTGCTCCTGCCATGCTACATGAAAAGACATTCTCTCGTTGCTTTTGCAAGAATCTCCTGTCATTCTCGTTTTTTATTTCTGTCATCGCGTCTTTCGTAGCAATGTCAAACAACTCTTCTGGTCGGCTTTGAACATTTCTTCATTCATTCTATCACTATCCCGTTGTCGAGTTCGATGCTTCTTCAGTGACAGATACTTCTCGTACAGTTTACTTAGTTTTCTCACACAAGAATCCAAATGTTGAGTAGGAATCCTGGCACGGTTCCATACCGTAATAACTGATTCACACGACAATTTGTAACTCACTGGCAGGGTTTTCACCTAATCTACATGGTAGAAATGCACAAGATGAAGTACATTCAGTCCACTGGCCAATCTTTCGCTCGACAACTCAGAAGCCAGTTTTCAGGAGCAGATCTCAAGGAGCAGATCACAATATGAACAGATTGCAAGAAATCATCAATACGTAACCATACACGACCTTGCACAATTCTGAAGGTTATGATTTCTGGCAATGAAATATGTTGATTGATGAGAAAATAAAGAAATAAAGAGTCAATCAACGCAATCTGACATAATGCTTTCATCTGGGGCGACCTCTAAATCACCAACGATCAACTTCAAACTTCACATGCGTATTATCTGACGACATTAGACAAAAATAAGGCATGTGGAGATGACATTCGACTGGCCTGGTTATGTTCCTATAGTAGTGTGGACCACCCTAATATATATATATATATATATATATATATATATATATATATATATATATATATATATATATATATATATATATATATATATATATATATATATATATATATATATATACGCCCACTACCCTTGTGGTAGTTTGAGCACTCTGGCCCTATACCGCTTCACGCTCTCTGGATGTGCGCATGACCGCTGTTTATCCCACAAGCGGTTGTCACTGGCAAATCGTTTGTGTATAATTAGTACTCATGTCCCATATCTAGATTGTACCAAGCTACACTGAATGAGCTGTGGAACAGCGAAAACACGTGTCTGTAGATATTGTACTAATATTGTACTATATATATATATATATATATATATATATATATATATATATATATATATATATATATATATATATATATATATATATATATATATATATATATATATATTATATATATATATATATATATATATATATATATATATATATATATATTTATATATATAATATTTCTTTGTTTGTAGCAGATAAAAGAGTGCTCAATACTGTGAATATTCAGCAGAGCAATATAAATTTTTAATAAATATCTTAAAACTGAAACATCGCTACTCCGAGTTTCACGCCTCGTTTGTCGAGACGATCTTCAGGCGATTGAGTGAAGTTATAAAAATTCAGTTCGTTAATGGCGTCAAAACATCGACTGTTTGCTGACGCAAGTTGATCGCGCGCGCGCGTTTGAACTTTCCCGCGCGATATTTCTCTCGATGGCGGCACTTCGCAAAGATTTCGGACCTTCTATTCAGTGAATGCCGTCTGTCCGCTTTCATTAGACACAATTTCTCTTCAAGGCAAATATTGCATCGCTTTCCTCCGGCTGTATATGAGTTGCACGCTTTAGAATGGACCACTTTAGGGCAAACTCTTTCTCGCTTTCCTTCAGCTTCCACACGTACTTCGAGAGCTCTGTATCTTTCGAGTATCTTACGTCCTTAAAAGACTTCTTGTGGTTGTCATGTCTCTCCTTGAAAGAAGTGGCTGTCATACCTACATATTCTTTCGTAATTCCTTCATCGACTGTTGTAACTTCGACTTTATAGACAACGTTCCGGACAAGGCAGTTTCCTTCAAGAGGGCATTCATTTGGGATCCTGCAGTTACAGCTTCGGGATTCTATGGGGGCTAAAGTTCTTGACAATATACGCGGTTGTTCTGGCGAGATATGGCGATCTTGACATTTTCTATACAAGAGTAGCTAACTTTAATTGAGTTTCTGCTAAGTGAAGTGGACTTGCTCTGGGGAAATGTTTATCGATGAGCTGCAGGAAGTTCCGCGCAATGTTCGTTCTGACAGTTTTACTATAAGGGGGGTTGAACCAGATGACATTTCGTAAGCGATTTCTCCTCGAAGATGGTGTGGGGTGGAATGATTGTTGCCAGAATATTGTAGTGAAACGTTATAGTTGCTACGGCCGAGAGCACTTTCATAAAATGGTGCGGAAGAATCAAAAGATGACTGATCGGATGAGAGGGTAGAAATGCGTTTGTTGATTGATGCTGGAATTTCCTTAATTACAGAAGGTGGATGGTTAGATTGGTTATTTACGTAAAGCGGGTCGTTGTTTGGTTTTCTGTACGGCGAGAATTTCCCATCTTGTAGATTTAGTGTAACATCCAGAAAGTTGACGGTTTGATGACTGACTTCTGCCGTTATCCTTAAACCAAGCTCATTAAAAATTGTGTGCAAATCTTTTGTAGCTTTATCTGCTGACCTCGCACTCGTGCCCCTCAATAACACTAATCCGTCGTCCCTGTATAGCCCTACGCTTTATTTACCAAATTTATCTGCTAGCTTTGTTAAGATAAAGAGACCGATAAGTTCGCATATCTCGGCACCGTCGTAGCTGCCCATGGTGACGTCCAACAAAGATTCGTTGTTTCTTTTGACCCATGGTACATTACCGTTGTACAACAGAGATTTACGAGCATGTTGAATGACGGCTATATGTTCATCTGGGATAGTAGTCAGAGTTTTCGCCCATAAAAGAACACTGTTTAAGAGATCTTCTGTAATTGACGGATAAAATTCGACGATATCAAATGCAAGGAACATGTGGTTAGGCTTGTTATTAATAGCTTGGAACCAGTTGGTAACAGATTGGGAATTTTTCCACTGGTTGACATCAATGGATGATCTGATGCTGTTATTGATGCTATCGAGGATGACTTTACTTACTTTCCCAAGTTCACTTTTAGCTGGGTTTATTAGACGGCATTTCGGATTGGAAGAAAAGTTATCTTTATGGTCTTTTAGAGTGATGAATTGCGTTTTGCGTAGCCATTTGAACTTTCCCGCGCGAAATTTCTCTCGATGGCGGCACTTCGCAAATATTTCGGACCTTCTATTCAGTGAATGCCGTCTGTCCGCTTTAATTAGACACAATTTCTCTTCAAGGCAAAGATTGCATCGCTTTCCTCCGGCTGAATATGAGTTTGCACGCTTTAGAATGGACCACTTTAGGGCAAACTCTTTCTCGCTTTCCTTCAGCTTCCACACGTACTTCGAGAGCTCTGTATCTTTAGAAGGTCCGAAATCTTTGCGAAGTGCCGCCATCGAGAGAAATTTCGCGCGGGAAAGTTCAAACGCGCGCGCGTTTGACGCCATTAACGAACTGAATTTTTATAACTTCACTCAATCGCCTGAAGATCGTCTACGAGTACTATTTTCTCGCAAATTGAAAAATAGTGGTTTTTAAACGTCTAACTGTGATTAAGTTCATGGAGCAACAAGAAATTTTTTACTATTAACTGAAAGACAATTTTTAGCTTGTTATAATAACATATCCAGTGTAGTGTTTGCGTTCGCATTTCGTTAAATAAGTACATATATTCGCTTATCACTTTACAGCAAAATTTTGTGACCCGTGAAGGCATCAACAAAAAAATTGTTTATTGATCCGAAACAAGTACGCTACGACAAAAAAAAACAGAGTAACATCTGTTGGATTAAACTAAAAACATCATATAGAAAGCTTACCTTTTAAAACACAGGTTTTGAAACAAAAAAGCACCACTGAAAAAATATATATTTTGTCCGCCAACTTTACGCCAGAGCAAATACGAAGAAATCAAAGCGCAATGCATGCCGTGACGACCTTCGCACCTCCTCCGGGGACTTACCGTACGTATTCCAAAAATGGAAGAGCACATACATTTCCATAACAAGCATATACAGTACGTTGTCTTGACGAGCAGATACATTAGTAGGTAAGGTACAGGCATAGAACCCTTAGTCAGCATTTTTTCAAGTGGGTTCTTACCCCTAGATTTTAGTTACCAGGTTGGCCGTGAGAGCCTGTGCATGTTAACCGGAAAAGACGTCATGAAGTATCATGCGCACGCACATGTTGACAAAACATGTTGACCGGAAATTGTGAAGTGAGAATGTTTATTGGTTAAAAACCAAATACTTTGCAGGTTGTGTGTCATTTGGACATGTATTGATTAAGAATTAACTTTGGTTTACTTCCATTATTACTTGGTTTAACTGGTAATGCAATATGGTATGACGTCATTTGGACATGTTCATTCCTGCCTACAACGTGAGTGTATCGCCTTCCGTCTATACGTTACTCCATTATCACTTGGCTTACTTGCTTTAGGAGACGTGTTTTGAAACTGAGCGATCATTGTTGTTTATTATGGCTTTCCAAAGAGATTTGTCTAAACTCTCCGTACCTACTGACATTGGAGATGATGAAAAAATGTTGAACCGCCGTCAAAAGCTGATTGAACATCTACTATTAAAATGTTATGCAGAAGAAGTTTCAATCGTCATTTCTACTTTGGTGTTGGAAAATTATGAAGGCTGTCGTATTAGTCATTCGTCTCAAAGACAACACGATTGCTTATGATGGAAGACGACCAGAAAATGTGGTTGTACTTTGACAGCGCTTTGGAAAAAGTGTCGGAGGCAAAGATTGTCGAGGCTTTCATGAACAGTTTACGAAACGTCAGGCCAACTGTGAACGGTCTTGAACTATTGAAGTATACATGTCAAGACTGGAGAACACTGCTTTGCGCGAATAATAGAGGACTTATTAAACGCCAGACACTTGCATGCATGTAATAAAAAGAATAGAGGACTTCTTAAACGTCAAATTCTTGCAATTATAAGTAATAATATTTAACACATCTATGTGGGATATGTAAACTTCTGAAATAAACAAAATGTTACACTTTCATAATTGATTTGTTTTTTACTGTTGTTATATACTGTATTGCCTTTTACTTCCGTGGAGAAAAGACACTAGAAACATGTGATTATTTTATAAAAGTTTTTAATAAAACATGATACACACATGCACACGCACACGAACACATATAAAAGAATCTGAAACGATACAAAAGGAAAATTTGGACATGAATGAAAATTTGAAGTATTATTTGATTTGGACTTGTGCGATTATAGTCTTACCTGTATAGCCTAATCTAATCTGTGTAGCCCACATATTTTAAGAAGCTGTTAAGATAAAATTGAAGAATACTTAACATAGGTTGTCTTTATTCGATATCGGGAGCTTAGATTTATAGAGACCATTATCTTATCAAGATGTTACGGTTTGTTTTGGAAGTTACTTACGTATATCGTTCTTCTTTTAAATTTACCCAAAAGGGTATATTACTCAGATGGGCATCCAGAACCGGGTCCGGTTTTCTACGGTTGAAAAAAGAGGGGAAATATGAAGAATTATATGGTATACAAGGGCAGATTGATAAACGGTGAACCTTGTTTATATTCTCGGTATTGTACTTACTTGCATAAACCGCAACACCATTGCCCCCGAAACACATGTAACGCGGACAGATGTGTTCAGTACTGTCCACTGGTGAGGAGGTAAACCTCCTCGTCACAACCATTGTCCGGACATGGTTTACGTACTAACATACACGCAGAAAGAAAAAAAAATAGAAGTGTTCGTGAAATATGGGTCTTGACAATGCAGCCCCCACATTGATATTTTTTATACTTACTGATTTCTTGACAACTTGTCATCTTCATAGGCAAAGTGTGAATGAACTTGAGTGTCTTGTCGCTTTGAAAAGTACTGCCTTGGCCGTGTATAATTACTATAGCATGTATGTCCCATGCAAAGACCTTGGTTGACTTAGATGCTTAAGACAGATGTGGTTAACATTATCACTTAATGAACAATCCATATGTGAGAATTGCTTTGATACATTGCACATGCATAGCCCCGACTTAGATACTGAAGATTGGTTGACTTAGATACTGAAGGTAGATGGGATTAAAATTATCACATCATGATATTACTTAATTATTTCAACAGCTGGACTTAATGAACAATCCATATGTGAGAATTACTTTGATACATTACATAATCATAGCCCCCGACCAATTGATCGACTTAAATGCTCAAGGCAGAGGTTGGCAAAATTATTACATCTGTGCCTTATAACAACAATGTTATAACAATTGTGACTTAATGAACAATCCATGTGTAGCCTACCAGATTTTCGCAATAGTCTATTCGTTCATGGGATTCTTGTTTGCTATGTTGCAATGTTAAAAACATAATGATGTCCATATGTTCAAATATTATAAAATGGGGTGGAGATATTCGATCTCAGCTACAGATCTCAACTCTGCCTAGGCAGACATATAGTTACGAAAAATGGTGTCAGTGGAGAAATATCCATGCTTTTGTGGTGCAGGTCTCAAACGTTTTGAGTCTAAAGCTAAGCGTGGTTTTCTGAAATGCAGGACCGAAACATGTACCTTGTTTACTCCGGAGGAAAAATACACATGCCTTATGGAGTGTTATGAGATGAAGGTTGGCAAGATATTCAAACCGAATAACTTTCCCCTGTGTGCTTGTGAAGAGACCGCAAGTTTGTGGATTAGCCATTCTTCGGCCAGTCCCGATCGACCTTATTTCCGCTGTCAAGATACAGACCCTGAGGAAAAGTGCGACTTTTTTTAGTGGGCAGATGAAGGCGGACGAAAGAAAAAGAAAAGAAGTTTGAAGAACGTGCAAAAGAAAAAAGCTGCAGTAAAGAAAGTCAAGCGAAATGGACCACTGGAATCATCTGAAGATGACAAAATAGAACGATTACGAACAGTTAATATCTATATCTTTTAATACCGTATAATGGTGACAAAAAATAGATTAATTACGAACAAATATTTTAATTGCATTTTTTAATTACTCGTTAATTGTGAATTGGTTATTGAATAAAAAAAAACATTTTAAAATTTTGTTGTCTCGTTTAACAACAAGCATATAATGTGACGTGTACTCAATTACAAGTATGATACGTGATAATTCCTACATTTTTCGAATATAAGTTTTCCCATTTATCTAAAATTCGACGATGATGACTTTGTTTCGATTAATACAGCTGTGATTATTAATTAAATAATGATTTGTGAGGTGTAATGTAATTTACATGTGACTATATTGAAATAACACACTTTTGATTTCGTAATAGTTTATGCCTTCGTGTGCGTTCTTGTCTGCTATAGTACACTGCAAAAAACATATTGATATCCATATGTTAAAATATTATAAAAAGGCCGTGCAGAGTCGAATCTTACCCATACCGAGATTTTTTTTGTTTGCTGAGACGTTCTTAGCTAGATTTTTTTCTCAGTGAATGCATTTCAACTTTGAACCCCGAAATGAAACCTGAAGGAGAAGTAACTTTACGTATGGAACGTTTGCGTTTAAAGGCCATCAAGAAGAACAAGAAAGCTGGTCGTTTGTTAAAGAAAATGGAAAAGGAACTTACCAAGCGGAAGTCAGATCTGTCTAAAGTCTTGACTTGGCAGAAGAAAGCGAACAGACTCCTCAAGCAGGGTCTCGAACGTTTGCAAAAACGTGAAGAGGAGAGAGAGAAACTGAAGCAGTTGAAAATGTCTAAGCCTTCCGAACCAGAGTCCGAAGTAAACTTTGTGTTGGAAAAAGTGTCACAACGTTTTGTGAAGAAGTACAGCGCAAACGGGTGTGTGTACCTACCTTAAGGCCTACCTTGAAGACGATGCTGACCAGATGCAAAACGTGAAACTTAAATCCATATTGAAAGAACTTTCAAGTCTTTTCGATGAAATAATTGACAATGTCAAAGAACAGTGCAATCTTAACAGTCCTAGTGAAGACAAGATGCGTGTGATGGTGACATCGAGCGCGCTAAAGTCTCCGATTAGCATACGACTCATTCCTTCTGGAGAAATGTCCGCCCGCAAGGTCCTCTCTGAAATTACAAAGGCCCTCCAGAGTAACGAAGAGATTCCTCTCGACCGTTCTTTCGAGATCGACGTTATTGCTCTGAAATCGCCAAGAGGTTCTGGTTCTGATAAAGTGAGGAATAAGAACTCTCTCAAAGTTCTAGATTATTGTAAAGACAGTAAGTTAAAACGTTCTATTGTTACTATTAGAAATGAAGATAGTCTTTGTTGCGCTCGAGCTCTTGTTGTAGGTTTGGCTATAGCACAAGGGCATCCTAAGTTAAAACAAATCAAGCTAGGCAAAAATATCCAAAAGGAGTTAGCCATAGAATTATGTAGAAAAGCGAATGTCGCATTTGGTCCTTGTCGGTTGGGAGAGATTGCACGGTTTCAAGGTATTCTCGGTGAATTCCAAATCGTGGTCATTGATTTTCACGCTAGGAACGGTGTTATCTACGAAGGCCCAAGCAGTGGTAGAAAAATTGTTCTGTACAAGAACGGAGAGCATTATGATGTCGTGAATCCTGACAAAATGCCAGCCTTTTTTGCCAAACGTTTTTTCTGTGACAAGTGTAAGGCTTTTTACAATAATTATTTTCACCACTTGTGCAATGATCCATGTGGCATTTGTTTAGATATGTCATGTTCCAGGGTTGAAGGGGCGGAAAGGGAATGCCCTGATTGTTTTAGAAAGTGTCGCTCCGCCAAGTGTTTTGATTACCTTAAGAAGACACGTAATCAAAAGGGGTAGAACTTCTCTCGCGGTGTGAAATATCCTTTAAGTGTCGCGATGGCGAGTCGGTTATTGAACGCACGCGAAAAAACGAACATCGATGTGGTGAATTTAAATGTGACATTTGCAAAACAATTGTTTTACCCGGACATTTGTGTTTTATGCAGCAGGAAGAACCAAAGAAACTAAATGATAAATTATTATTTTATGATTTTGAAACCGACCAATCCTCCGGTAAACATATTGTGAATTTTCCGGTCGTGCAATATGCAGACGGTACATAGTTCGTATTTCAAGGCTACGAAAGTTTAGATCGGTTTTGTCAGTTTTTATTCTGCAACGAACATAAGGGATATACAGCCATTGCCCATAATGCTAAAAGCTTCGACGCCGTTTTCATCCAACAGTGGCTTATTAAATATCGGCCTAACGCCGAAATGTATGTAATTCACTCTGGCATGAAAATTATGCAGTTGACTTTAAAAGATTACAATATCCGTTTAATTGACTCTTTGAATTGGGTTCAAATGCCTCTTGCTAATTTACCCAAAACATTCGGATTGGATTTGTCGTTGTATTCGAAAGGCGACTTTCCACAATTGTTTAACCGATTAGAGAACCAAGATTACGTCGTACCTTTGCCTGAGCTCGTACATTTTTCTCCGGAAACACGTTCGGACAAAGCTAGACAAGAACTGGTCAATTGGCATAGTGAAATGAGAGATAAAGGATTTGTTTTTAATTTTAGAGAGGAAATGTATAAATACTGTGCTCAAGATGTAACAATTCTACGTTTGTGTTGTTTGAAATTTCGTGAGCTTTTTATTAGTGAGACTAAAGTCGATCCATTTACGTATTGTACTATTGCCGCTTCAGTCATGGCCATTTACAAGCGAATTATCTTCCAAAAGATACGATTGGTATCGTTCCCAAATATTTGTATGGTAGTATGACAAAACCTTATTCGAAAAGTTCCCTTGGGTGGTAAGAGTTTGTCGCCTACCAGACAAATTCAGTTATTTTGCATGCCGAAAACGGTGGAGAGAAAAAAATTCGGGATGAGGAGTTAGGTAAATTTTATTACGTCGATGGTTTATGTGAGAAAACGAACACCGTATTTGAATTTAATGGTTATTTTTATCACGGCTGCCCGTTATGTTACGATGAAAGAAACAATCATCCATTGAAAGCCGAAACTAAGTTGAGGGATGCGTATACAAAAACCTTAGAGCGTGAAGAAAGACTAAAGGCATTAGGGTTTAACGTCAAGTCGATTTGGGAACATGATTTTCGTAAATTGCGTGACACTTCCGAAATGAAATAATTTTTAGATCGATCGGAGTTTGTCCAAAGCATTGATCCGCGTGATGCTTTTTACGGAGGTCGTGTTAATGGTTATAAATTGTTCGCCAAAGCAGGACCGGGCGAAACAATTGAGTACGTTGATTTTACTTCTTTGTATCCATACGTAAACAAGACTAAACGCTACCCAATTAAACATCCGACTATCATTCGTGAAGACTTTCAGGATATTTACAATTATTTTGGCTTGATTAAGTGCCCGTGTTACCTATTCGCCTTAAGGGGAAGCTGTTTTTCCCATTATGTAAACAATGCGTTTTGCATGATTGCAACATGTGTCAACACTCGGAACTCGAAAGGTCTTTTTACGGTACATTTACGACGGTCGAAGTGATTAGAGCATTAGAAAAAGGATATCGGATTCTAGAGATCAAAGAAGTCTGGCATTTTGAAGAGACGACCGATACTCTGTTCACTGAGTATGTGAACTTTTTTTAAAGGTTAAAACAGGAATGCTCAGGGTGGCCCTTGTGGGTAAAAACTCCGGAGGACCAAGCGCGCTACATTCGAGACTATTTTGAGCATGAGGGTATACTATTAAGGCATGATAACATAAAGAAGAATCCAGGACTGAGAGATCTGGCTAAACTATGTCTGAATAGTCTTTGGGGTAGATTTGTTATGCGAACTGATCGTTTAACAACATAATTTGTAAACGACCCTATGTCTTTTTATAAACTTGTAAATGGAGCAGACGTAGAGCTCCATGACATTTGTCTCTTGACAGATGATTTAGTTGAGCTTGTATACAAACGAAAGAGTGAATTTGTAACGGAAAGCAAAGTAACTAACATATTCATAGGTATTTTCACTACAGCTTGGGCTCGATTAGAATTGTACGACTTATTAGATTTAGTAGGGGAAAATGTTTTATATATAGATTATATATAGACGGATTCATGTATATATGCTTCTAAGCCAGGTGGTCCTAAACCATCCTTAGGGGATTACTTAGGAGATTTAACAAATGAGATTACAGGAGAATATGGGGAGGGTACGTATATTACGGACTTTGTGTGTGCCAGTCCTAAGAATTATGCCTATATAATTAATAACGGTAAGCAAAAATGTAAAATAAGGGGGTTTACGCAAAATTACAAAAATAGTAAGGTATTAAATTTTAATACGATGAAAGATATGTTAATTTAGACAATAGAGTAAATGTAAAAATTGTAAATGAGAGCAAGATTTCGAGAGAGCCACACACACGTCGTATCTTGAACAAGCGAGAGGAAAAAAAATATCAAGTGGTCTACGACAAACGTATTATAATGGAGAAGGGTCAGGACACAATTCCTTTTGGTTACCACTGGTTAGCATCTAACACTACTCCAATTATCATGCCATCGGTTCCAATATCGCTGGTTCCTGATCATATGTTGTATACAACCACATGTTATCATCCAAATGATAACGTATCATCCCAAAGTCTCAATTTGATGGAGGTTGACGAGATTACAAAAGACATCGACCTCATGGAAACGGACGGGGAGACAGACCATGATCCATCTGAGAACGACTCTGATGTTGATTTTGTGAACGACGTAGAAATGACCGACAATGAAGAGGAAGCATCCTTCTACAGACGTTATAATAATGTTTTTTCCCACTGCCCACGAATTTTCCTAGTTAGTTATTTTAGTTTGAAAACGAAAGAGACAGTCGAAGTCGTTTCGACTTCGTTCATTTGTCTCGACGCTTCAGGAAAAAATAACTTTTGTAAATAGTCTTTGAATGAAAAACATTTAGTATCTTGTAGAATTTTAAAACTTTTATAAAGTGGAAATTTGAACTTTATAGAATAGCAGTTCCAATACATGACGAAGGAGGGACGGTGTATACATTACTTTCGAAAAATAACCAATTCTAATTTTGTAAATATAAATAGGTATAGCAATAAAATTATATTCATTGACTAATGTCTATGTCTTTTTTACATACAAAATACAGACCATATTCCTATGAGACGTCATTTCGTCAGTTGTTCGTGTATACTATGGACGTACGTTTCAAGACTCCTGCTAATTTTTACATTTGTGGTCAAAGTCAATCTGTAAAATCACAGCTAGTACGGTCTATGCTTCATCACCTTGATGAACTTTTTAATCCTGCACCGTCTAAAATAATCTATTGTTATGGAGAACATCAAACAGTATTTGATGATATGACTCGTACCATACCAAATATAACTTTTGTCGATGGATTCCCTGACAATCTACACGACATCTTGGGTAACGATAAAAACTCACTGATCGTAATTGACGATCTCATGAACGAATGTTCAAAAGATCAACGCATGTCTGAATTTTTTACACGTGGCTCCCATCATCGAGGGACATCGGTCATTTATTTAACCCAAAATATTTTTCCACCTGGCAAGCAATCACGGACTATAAGTCTAAACTCTCATTATATGATCGTGTTTAAAAATCCAAGAGATTCACTAGGTATCTGACATCTTGCTCGTCAGATGTATCCTAAAAACGTAAATTACTTGCTAGATTATTTCTACGATCTCTTAATGGATCTCCACCAATTAACACCGGAAAACATCCGCCCGAGAACAAACATTCTACCAAACGAGAGACACATTGTTTATGCAAAACGTACTTAAATCACATTGCATGCATGTTAGTCTCACATCACTTTCAACATGTCTAGGCGGATGAAAGATAATTTCGCTTACTTGCAAGTACTTGCAAAATGCTAACCGAAAGTTCGTAAAATGCTCCTGGAACATGGACCTGCAGATTTAGTAATGTGTATTTGTGAATGTTCTTTTAATCTGTTAAAAGGTGTCATTCCACTGACACCGAGTCAAAAGCGAAAACTGTCACGACACAAGAAACATCTCCGTATCTTAGGTGATAAAACATTTTCTTAAAAGAAGAAAAAGCATCTTCTTCTTAACCAAAAATGGGGAAATCTTATAACAGCTCTCTTACCACCTCTTTACACTCGGATCATAAAGCTATAACTTTTAACTTAAAACTCCATCAACAACCAAAACAATCCACAGAGCGCCTAGTTTATAATTATTCAAAGGGAGACTTCGATGGTCTCATAAACTGTCTTCGGAACACGCAATTAGTGGATATAGTTCTCAGTGAGCCCGACGACATTAATCTCGCCTGGTCGAAGTGGAAAGACGCTTTCCTTGCCGCTGTAGACTATTTTATTCCGAAAACAAAGCTGAAGCGTTCCTTCACGCCTCCTTATATCACCAAGGATCTACTTCACGCCATAAACATGAAGGAGTCCCTTAGGAGAAAAGCAATGCCAGTAACTCGCCTCAACTGTGGGAGAAATTTCGCAAGACTCGGCAACATGTCAAGTGTTGGATTAATGCCAAGAAGAGAGAATTTCTCTCTGGACTTTCTGAATCCGTGTTTACAATTCCAAATTATTTTGGAGATTTTTTAAGTCTAAAACTTCGAAATCTTCACTACCTGATGTAATGAAGTTAGGAGGTCTTAAACTATCCACTGCAGAGGAAAAGGCTGATGCTTTTAATAGCTATTTTGCGTCAGTCTTTAACTCCGATATTAGTTATTAACCTATTGTTTCTCCCTCCAAGTCAACAATTAATTCTCTTGACTCAATAATTGTATCTGAATCCGAAGTTCAGTCGTTGTTATCCAATTTGTCACCCTCCAAGGCTACTGGCCCTGATGGCATACCAGCTTACCTTTTAAAACGATGTTCTAAAGTCATCGCCCCGTCTTTGGCTGCTCTCTTCCAATTATCTCTCCAACAAGGTTTATTTCCTTCTGAATGGAAATTTGCTAATGTGGTTCCAATACCTAAGAAAGGTGATGCTCATCAAGTCACCAACTGCAGACCTATTTCATTACTCTCGCAAGTCTCTAAAGTATTTGAACGTTTGATTTTCAGTCAGGTTTCTTTTTTCATTAAAAACTCTTTGTACGACCTTCAAAACGGCTTCCGCTGAAATAGGTCATGTGTTACTCAACTGCTTAAAGTGTTTCACGACATCGGCAGTGCTCTTGATTCTGGTAAAGAAATCGACCTTATTTATCTCGATTTCGCTAAAGCTTTCGACTCTGTGTCTCACAGCAAACTCTTGTCCAAACTGAAAAATTATGGAATTGCCGGTCCACTTCTTAACTGGTTCGCCGATTACCTTCGTGATCGAAAACAGCGTGTCGTTATCGAAGGAGTTTATTCATCTTTCCTTTACGTTACATCTGGTGTGCCACAAGGTAGTGTCATAGGTCCCTCTTCTTTTCACTTTGTATGTAAATGATCTTCCAAAGGTAACCAGGAACAGTACTGTTTGCACTATTTGCTGATGATAGTAAATGTTACCGCGCAATTCAGTCATCAGCAGAACGAGATCTGCTCCAGGTTGATTCTCGACTCTATGTGCAACTGGTCGCTGTCCCTGGCAACTGAAATTTAATGCATCAAAGACGCTCCTGCTCAGAGTATCTCGCAAACGAAACCCTCCAACTCATTCCTATTACCTCAACAATGAACCAATCAAGAGTGTTTCTAATCAAGTCGACTTGGGTGTGTGGTTGTCAGCAATGACCTTAAATGGTCCCCTCATATTGCCAGTTGTACTGCCAAAGCCAACCGCTTGCTTGGGTTTCTTCGCAGGAACTGCACTAAATTAATTGATACTCGCTGCCGTCGGCTACTCTATCTTGCTCTCGTTCGATCTCACTTGTCTCACGCTAGTGAGATCTGGGCACCTCAAGGTTCGTCACGTGATCTTGCGTTCCTGGAGGGAGTTCAAAGACGAGCTACCAAATTTATACTACAAGACTACGATTTGTCTTATCCTGAGCGTCTTAAAAAGCTGAAATTACTACCTATATCGTACTGGCTTGAAATAAAGGATCTCATCTTTTTTTTCAAATGTAAAGAAGGCCTTTACGATCTAGACATCTCGTCTTTTGTTACCTTTTCTTCTCACCTCTCGTCTCGCACCCGTTCTAGCAAGGACAATTTGCTTCAAGTCAATCCTTGCAGGACCTCTCTTTTTAGGAACTCCTTTTTTAATCGAATTGTCTTTCTCTGGAACAATCTATCTCCAATCATCCGTAATAGTACGTCTGTTTTCTCTTTTAAACACCAACTTTATATATACTACTCTTCTCAATTAGACTCTTCTTTCGATGTAAACAGAATGCGCACAGAAAACGTACTGCTCTAAGTGCCGTTCATATAACTTGAGCTGCTGTTCTTAATCTGTCCTATCATATGTTATTAGTGTATTAGTCCTTGTCTTTAATTTATGTCTATTCTGTAATTTTTTGTCAGGTTGGTCTTCACATGGGACACATGTCCTGTTGACTATACCTTCAACCATGTTCAAGACTGCTCTGTTTTTGTCTATTTTTTTATTTTTAACCGTTGTATTAATTATTTTGCTTTCTTGCTTGGTTGTAAAGTTAATAAATAAAATAAACCTGTACTCAGTGTATTAGGAAGTCTACTCATAAAATGAAACATGCAAAAAGAATGGTATTGATAATCGAAGACATGCTTATTAGACTTGAACGGAAACAAAAGCAAGAGACATCTCCTCTTATCGCCAACTTGATGAACACGGATGAGAATATAGATTGTCATCCTTAAACGTATGGATATATCTGATGACGAGAAACAAAAGCTATACTATGCAAACCTCGAAAGATATCTGAATCTAAAGCAACAGAGAAACAATGAACATCCTACTATCAACATGACATTAAAGAACGAGAAACAGGATACATCAATTAACCCTACAAGTGAGCGGTCAATATTAAGTGATTCTACTATTGTCGATGGCATACCAAAGACGATGCGTGAAAGGGCTGTTGCTATTTTGAACCGATTAAAGACTCATCCCGATGTCGTATCATGGGATAACACAGGACAGGTAACGCTTGACGGTGTTAACGTTGAAGGATCAAATATTTCCGATTTGCTAAGTGATGCTGTAAGAAGAAGACGAAACTTTGACCCAATGGGTGCAAAGGATTTCTTTCGAGTTCTATCAAAGATCAATGTGCCCAAAGATCTTGTAAGAAACGACGAAAGATGGAAACAAGCTCAGCAAGTAACATCTTCATCGGAAGAAGAAGAAGAGGTTTTTAATAAAAGTCTATTGACTCCGCCAAAGGAAAAATATGAGACCGTTGGAAAAAAATCAAAAACCTTTATTAAACGTTGGTCTCCATTTTAGATCATATGTAAATATTCAACCAGCCAAATAAAATGTCTGTCTTTTCCAAATTTTCATCTTCCCTGTGTTCTTCTTTGCATGTGTTAGACAGAAAATGGACGCATGTACATCTTTTAAACAGCAAAAAGGTTTATTCAAAGTTTTAAAAAATGTATTACAAGTTACACTAAATAACAGTTTTATTTTTAATGTCTTAGTCTATAACTTCACACTCGTATGTCCATCTTGAGAACTATTTAATGTATAAAAATACTTATTGACGAACCCGAAAACTCTTTTATCATTTACATTCTTATCTCCTTCGAACATACTAACTACCTCATTCATACTCCGTCCACGCATCCTGTGAACTAGATAAAATATACAATATTGACCACACACGTCAGATAAGGAACTTTGTAATTGCCTGTTATCGAATATCCAATTAATACAGTGTTCATTAAGGTAGTCCTTGAATGTTTCATGGTAATAATCAGGTGGCTTCCCATAGCTGTCAAATAATTCTGCTTTCTGCTCGGACTGAAAGTAAAACGCCACCCAATGTTTTCCAGGTTTGTCACTAGGATCTGTGTTGACGATGAATCCACACGGGAATCTGTCTATGACTTTAGGCAGTTGGTCAGATGAAAAGACACCACAAAACCGTTTACGTGCGATAGGATCGGATTTTAATGCATTGACAATCTGATCAGTGATCATTACTTCATGTAATCGTAGATGACCTCTCTGTCCGAATTTGTATCAGGTTTTCGAATTCTCCATAGCAAACAAGGCTTACGGCTGACGGCAATGGCGTAGAGAACTGAAGCTCAAGTGACAGGTTTCCTTTCTGAACTCGGTTAAAATGAGGAGACGATCCGCACATGTCAGGTGTTAAATCAAAAGCGTATAATGCATATCCCTTGGCAAATTCGTCTCGCGATATACCATTGCCTGTATTGTAGTACATTTTCCCAGTTCCCGGAAACTGGTTGCAGAATGCTTCAACAAACCTCTGATTTGCACCAAACGATAGTTTAATCGGTTTGAAGGGAATGGCTTCATCGTTGACCGTAAGGGTGACAGATGACATGTTAAAATGCTGAAAATTGAACGGGTTCTTTGTAAAATTTCCATTAAACGCAGCACTTTCAACAAACCAAAGACAAATGATCTTGGCACAAATCCACCGAAAACACTCTCTTTCTTTACGGATGGGTTTCCGCCTGGAATGACAAAACTATTGCACTCTACACGGCGAATAGGATAAATGGCTGGACCTTTTTTTAGCGCTCTATTGTGACCCAAACATACACTAGGGTTGACCTTAACTTTTCGTACTTTAAGATAGGACTCAATCAGTTTCACTCTGAAATTAGCGTCGGCAACAGACGACATTATACAAAATTCGTGACTGTTAGGACTCATAACGACTTTCAGATCAACATAACTCAGCAAAAGCCGTTCAGAGAAAAATACATCACAAAATATAGATCCAGCCACTTCAACAATTCCACTCTCCTTGCTAAACTCGTATCTGTTTTTGAGTCCATGGTTGACTGCCGCGTCGGCTAGAGTCGGGTCTGCTACGTCCATTTTACCAGCCGTATTATTGTAAAAGAGAGAAGCTGTAAGTTGCGATTGCTTCGCCGATGATCCATAATTCAAAAGCGTCTCGAGATAAGAACGGTAGGCGTAGGTTCCAGTAGTCTGAGTGACTTGCTTACCTTTCAAGAATACGTCAACTTGTTTAAACAAACTATGTAAGAAATTGGTTACAACTCCTATTTTCATGTCAGCATCAAGATTCGATCCATCTGCTTTTGTTACTTTTGCACGAACTACCAAAATCGTCTTCGATAAATCAACATAGTCTTCGGTACCTGGGGAAAGAAATGAGATAGAACCACCATCTGTAACGCTAGAGACAGGTTAATGGTCTATCCATCTTCCTTTTTCTAGACTGATTTGTGTAGTTGGGACAGAAAATAGATCTAATTCGCTCTTTGTACTTTCTATCGAATTAGGGTGTATGAAAGACATACTTAACCAAAGATATCCTCTGCGCGAGTTGTTCTTCGTTTCTTGACCTGTTTGTATGTGATAGAATTCTCTTTTTAGCTTTTCGTTTAACAGGTTGACGTTTGCCACTTCCGGTTTGACTAAAATTCTGTAGTTTGCTAATAGCTCTTTGCTTCGCGACGTCTGTCGCTTCAGTCAATCTAGATTTCGCCGCTTTTTTAACGTTTTTACCAGCAAGGACATCTCCCAGAAAATTTGCACCTGAACTCACAGCAATATTTCCCAAGGTCTTTGCTCCACTTTTAACCATAGGCATTACTTCTCTCGCGATCATTCGAAAGAGTCCGCCCAAACCGTACCCGATTTGTCCATGTCCAACTTGCCATGGACTGCCTCTAAAAACACTCATCCCCTTTCCCTGTTGTTGATCTAGATAGTAACGTATGTATCGATCTGCATGACTCATTTTTACATAAAATAGGATGAATTTTGATGTCTAAAATGAAGCGTCGCTAAGGCCTTTCCACGTTCAAATGGCAAAACATTCCCAGCGTCATCTCTTAAAAGAATTTCAATGTCCTCAAATGACTTTGTCTGTATAGGTACATACTGTATATTGTTGAAGGTTCTAGTGACGACATCACCTATCTTCCCTTCAATAAAGACAGTTCTTAACAATTTTGCATTGGTATCCCCCACGATTTGTGGCTGTATGAGATCACAGTAAACATAAATCGAATTCATAGCACCACTAACATCAGCGACATAAGGACTCACGGTTGTCTTCACAATCTTCACTTCGTTTCCGCCAAACCCTAATAAAATCGACATTTTCCCCACCATGCCAAATTGATGTCCGTTTTTCACATGAATTGTCACTTTTTCAGTTCGAACGTCAAAAGTCATTGAAATGTTCCACTTTACCTCTTTTGACAATGTTTTATTCACGGATTTGACGAGATCTTTCATTGTTTCATAATAACCATAATCAACAAAAGCAGACAGAAAAAATATATCCATCATCACTATAATATATGTGGTTATTATCATTCTGTAAGTTATACCACGTACGAGGGTAAGTCATCGAATACAATCCAACTTCCCAGTTACCACTCAAATCGATAGTCTGTGGTAACTTTACCTTGAAACTGCTAGTTGGATTATATACGTCATACCATATCGCATTACCAGTTAAACCAAGTAATAATGGAAGTAAACCAAAGTAAATTATTAATCAATACATGTCCAAATGACACACGACCTGCAAAGAATTTGGTTTTTAACCAATAAACATTCTCACTTCACAATTACCGGTCAACATGTTTTGTCAACATGTGCGTGCGCATGATACTTCATGACGTCTTTTCCGGTTAACATGCGCGCGCACAGGCTCTCACGGTCAACCTGGTAACTTAAATCTAGGGGTAAGAACCCACTTGAAAAATGCTGACTAAGGGTTCTATGCCTGTACCTTACCTACTTACATTGCCCTCGTACCAACCTCCTAGTTAATTGGATTGTAACCGACCCCAAAACAGCAAAAATCCTAACCCTAAATCCTCGCCAAATAATGAGTTCTCTAAACCTAACCCCCCGCATATAGAGCCTTAATTACGACACGACCAAACTCGAACTGCCACCCTCGACTCCCTTACAACGAGTCTTTAATAAGTAGACTCATAAGAGAGACTGAGCATGCGGGATTAGAAATTGACTGTTACACGCATGCGCTCATACAGTGGGCTGGTACAACGGCAATGTATTTTCTCGTCAGGGCAACGTATATGCTCGTTGGTGCAATGTATGTCCTCCTCGTATGGAACCTCCCACCATCCATATATGGAATACGTACGGTAAGTTCATATGTAGATTTCGCAGAAAAGTGTCAGAAGGTGGTACTACATGGCACTTGCTAGATTAAAAATGTATGCGGATTTTGTTTGGGCTGTAAATAGTCGTCCGTCATCTTTTAGTCCGAGATGCGTGCACCCCTTCGAAATGTTTAAAAATGTTATAAAGCGGAGCTGCTAAATATTACTCGGTCGAAACCATTTTGCGATTCGACGATGGCAAGTTTTATTTTTCTGACTCCGAATCTGGAGTTGTTACGTCCACCATTAATCGATCATGTTCCTGACCAGCGTAACGAAGTGACGTCAGATTCTCAACGCGAAACTCCATATGGCTAATTCTTCAAGTAAATCCATAGTGATCAAGGTCGTTTTTTTTATTATTCGTCTGAAAGGCTGGACATTTCATGTATACTTCTCGAAGAGAACAAGAAAACAAGTAACCTCGACTGAAATTCAAGCGTATTATTGAGAACCTAACGTCACTAACAATATTACCTTTTGAAATTGCGGGCTCACTTTGAACACGTTCTTAGTAATGGTGGCCTAGTGATCTCAGAGCTAAAAATACTTCCTTTAAAATCCCTTTTTTATTTTTGTTACATCGATGATCACTTTCCACACTGAAATGCTATTATATGCTAAAGAAAATCTAATGAAACAGGGGTGAATTTTCAACGTGTGCCACTTTAAAATGTATAGATTGACGAAAGACCTAACGCTTGTGGGATAATATGAATCCACGAAATTATGATATCAAATTAATTTAGATGTTTTTATATTTTATTGAAACAATAAATTTGGACTAGGACCTCATGTTCGAAATATAATTATAATTTCCCGGTACAAAACTTTGCATTATCTTCCCCAGATCCTTTGGATCATAATAATTTACATAATGCCTTAAATCAACCGAACATGAAAGTGTGTATTGTACGTGAAATGAACATTCTTGTTCCCTGGGGAATTGGGTTAGATTATAAACACGTAATATTAACGGGTGTGATATTGTTGCTGCCGTAGGCAGCACACTAATCTTGACTTGGGTTCTGTGTCTCGTACCAAGACTTCTTCGCCGAACTATGTATAGTCAACGAAATCTCGATTTGTGTAAATTTCTGTCGAGATGTTATGTTTTATGACGTTTTGTGACGTATAAGTTTTATCACGTGCATTAAAGTTCCTTACCATTCGCTGTTCGGAACTTGTCATGTCAAGGCTGTGAAGTTTGAACGATCTGTTCTGCCTTCTGAGTGAGGAAGTATTCTCTTGTCAAGGCAAGACGACTAAGATAGTTATATATACTTAATTTTCTTGTTAAACGCTCACCAAACGGAAATATGGCTCAGTGTCTGCGAGGTATCTGCGATTTCTTGCCATCATAGCATCACTTGTAACTTGTCATTGGGCAAACTTGTCAATTTGTTTTGTTTGTGAATACAGATTTCCTTGTATTTTAGGTGTATATTGGTGTGAGTTCATGTAGAACAATGCACATCCGTGTTCCTCATACACAGCTGTCACATATAAAGCGACAGAATATATTGAACTGCATTTTTATTACAAGAAACAAATTCTGATTAACTTAGTTTATCAACTGACAACTGTTATAATGTCAATTTTTTACGTTCATACTGAACTGCATTGTATGCAAGAAACAAATTCTGATTAACTTAGTTTATCAACTGTTATAATGTCAACTTTTTGTGTTCATATTGAGCTGCATTTTTATGCAAGCCTTGTACAGAGAACTATACCTGTATGTTATACAACTATTTTATCTTTATGTTCAATTGCATTTTTATTCAATTGTCCAATTTACATCCAAGGCCCTGTCACACTATTGCGCATCGTACGAGCGTATAGAAAATATCACCCATACGCTGGTATACGCTGACGGCGCTAGGGGTTCGTTAGGCATAGGTTGTATGCGTTTGAAGTACGGTGGCATACGCAGGGATACGGCGAGGCAGAACATTATTTTAAGCATGCTTAAAAACTTTGTGCGTTTTCGGACGTATGGTTTATACGCTAAGCATACTCTAGCCATACGCAGAATACGGTAGGGTACGCTGGATGTACGGTACTAATAGGTCGAGTACGTTGGTCATACGCGGGCATGAAGGTGTACCGTACAGCTAGCGTATTGATAGCGCATGAGTAACGTACGTCTAACGTATGTGTGACGTATGTGCAACTTCCATAGACATCTTGGCGTATGCCTGACGATTGAGTAACGTATATACCGTACAACTAGCGTATTATTGTCGTCTGGCCATCGTATCCCCAGCGTATTGCCCGCGTTTTGAGAAAGTGCACATATAGGCCGCCAATTTTCGCTGTTCGTTATAGCTTATTGGACCTCCGACGATAGAGGATGGAGTTAGCTGTTCTCCAACACCAGTATGATCTGATAGATTTGGCAATTCACCACATCCAAGGTAACAGAATCAGAAGAAAGAAGAGAAGAAGAAAAAGACGTGAAGTCTGGGTGAGACCATGGATCGGCAGGCGAAGGCAGTTTGGCATCTACGACCAGCTTATGGTGGAACTCCGAAACAAGGACCAACAATGCTACAAGAACTTCATGCGGATGCCCACTTCATGCGGATGATCCTCCAGAGGTGGAACTTCCTCCATACATGTGGTGCACTAGATGGGAAGCACATTGCCTGCAAGTGTCCTCCAAAGAGTGGTTCCCAGTACTTCAACTACAAGGGATTCTACTCTGTTGTACTTCTGGGTCTTGTAGACGCGAATTACAAGTTCATCTGGGCAGACCTCGGTGGTAAAGGATCACCATCAGACGCACAGATCTACAACAACTCGGAAATCAAGACATTTGCTGAAGACGGCACCATAGGATTCCCCGCCCCTGATGGTCTACCCAATGACTGCCAGAATGTCCCCTACTTCTTCATCGGCGACGATGCCTTCGCCCTCCGAGAGACCATGATGAAGCCATACAGCCGCCGAGGTCTGGACAATGAAGAGAGGATATTTAACTACAGGCTTTCCCGCGCCAGAAGGGTGGTTGAAAATGCCTTCGGCATCCTGGCGAACCGCTTCCAGGTTCTGCTGACTACTATGCAGCATGACCCCTCCACTGTCAAGGTCATCGTGAAAGCATGCATTATCCTGCACAATCTGATGAGGTTACTGAACTCCAGAACCAGCAGCTAGACCATGCAGAGAAGATGAACCGTGACTTCATCCCGGGAGCATGGAGACAGGACAGGTACTTGCACGACACACATACAGTTACTGGCAGAAACACCTCCACCAACAAAGGAAAGAAGCTGAGGAACCTCTGAAACACTGGGTCAACTCAGGTGCAGGTGTAGTTCCATGACAAGACAGGATGATTGAGAGGAACTCCATTGTCAAGTACACTACACTACAATGAATTGATGTATTTATAACCCGCTAAATTAACACAACACTATACTTTGCAATATATTTCAAATCATATGTCATTTATAAGTACCCCTGGCCCCTAGAATAATAAACTGCACTTGATAGTAGACTTTACAATCTACACAATGGAATAGTTGCAAACGAAGTGTAACGTGCAGTGTAATATTCTAGGGGCCCTGGATCAGGGGTACTTAAAAATTAAATATGGTTTTATGTATTATAAAAGTATGAGAAACCACACAGGAAAGTTTGAAAAACGTTTATTCATATGATCAACTGATCATTAATAATGTCACATGGTACTAATGGTAATATTGGTGCATAGTAATAACATACACAATACATAGTCACTACAACAACAGTCAATAAAGAGTCAATACTTCTTTCATGTTTGTGGTCGTGTGTTGAGTTCCACATCCTGAGAACCGATATCAGGAGGAGATCCCATGATGTATCGAAATCCTGAGAGGGTGGATAGAGTGGAAGTGTTCGGGATTCTGTGCTCAAAGGCTGAGCCTGGACTGTGCTGCGTTGTCCTGGGCTGTTCCCCCAGTACCAGTGCAGCAGAACCGAAGGAGTCACAAACTGGGGCGGGGGTAGGGGTGCGCTGTTTCTGCTGAGTTTGCTGAATAGGTGGCTGAGCAGGTTGTTGCAGAGGAGGCATCATCTGCTGTTGAGGAGGGTGAGTCCTCTGGAAAGGTGTATTCTGCAATGGTTGCTGGTGAAACTGCTCCACGTACACCATAGACTGTGAACCCCACACCGATTATGCTGGAGGCACGTTTATCCACATGTGGGGAGGTTGCTGATAATACTCGGAGTGGATGGCGCAGAGGAGCCGAATGCGCAGAAGGGAGGTGCTGAAATGGGGCGCGGTGGGTGAGGTGGTTGAGAGTGGATTGCTTGCTGGGTTGCTTTGATGGGTAGAGCCTCCGTGGCACTTGGAATATCATCATCGCTTTCCTCATTCATCAGGTCAGACAGTAGTAATCAGTTGATGGTGGACCTTGCCTTCTTGTACTTTGGCTTGGACATGGCCAGCAGGCTGTCTTTAACGTAGTTGACAAAGGCTGTTCGCGCTGTGATGGGCTGCTGCTGGGCTTTGGCGAGGTCCTTGAAGATGGTGCCGCAATCAGCAACTCTATTCTGTAGGGACTCAAGCAGGTCGCTGTCCGGGTCCCGATGTCGTTTGCGTGAGGATGAAGGGTAGATGAGGGATTAGGAGTGAGTTCGTCCAGACCAATCTGCATGTCAGCGCAGGCACTCTCGGCAGCATCAAGGTCTCCCCTGTGCCGTTGGATGGTTGCCTTCACCTGCAAAGACAAATAATAACATCATAAGTAACATGAATACAAAAATGAATGCAAAACTTATTCCAAATTGAATTGTCATCAAATTAACGAGGTGCAGAAAACGTATAATAGTTGTATACTTACACTCTGCATAGGTTCTTGTCGGTGGCGAGTTACCGTCTTCAGGAAGCCGAACTTTGAGATGATCCACTGCTGTCTCTCAGTCAGGTTTGGAGCACTATCACCGCTCTTCTTCTTGTCAAGGCGTGTGTAGGTGTCACGCAACGACCTGAACCAGCTCTTGAGGGTGTCCGGTGTCCGGTGTCTTGTCCATCTGCTGGGCTTGCTCTTCCCAGATCTTGTCCTTCTTGTCCTTGCGCCTGTAATCTGTCATCTTGACATTCCACAGCACAGGGTTGTCCATGATGAACTCAAGCATCAGCTCTCCTCTGCGATGCTGAGGTTGCAGGGGTTCTTCCTTGGCCCTTTTCTTCTTCTTCTTCTTCCCCTTGTCACCCGCCGGGCGGGAGGAGGTGGAGACATCAATCGACACAGATGATGACACCGATGATTCACCGGAGCCTTCACGAGGAGGAGTTGGGAACCTTGAGTGCTTCAGGAACATGTCCGCTCATCATTAGGAGGTGTCTCAAGAAATATCAAGCAGGTGTATCAAGTATATCATCTGGTGGTTCAGGTTATATCTGCAGGTATATCAACAGGTGGATCATCAGGTTTGGATGAGGATGATGATGGGGTCTTCTTCACTTTTCCTCGGGCACGGGTACACGATGTCTTCTTCCCGTAAGGCATCTTGATAGCTGGACGTCTACTGCAATAATGCTGCAATGTTGATAGACTGCCTCTTATATAAGCATGCACTTTGTAACGTGAGTGTGGTACGCTGGACATGCCCATTTCAAACGCTACTCGTACAATACTTATACGCTGGGCATACGCCAGCGATACGCTACTCATACGATACTCATAGGTTCAATAAGGTAAGTATATACACAATTCTGTATTTTCAAGGGCTTTGTGTGCGTATGAACATTAATGAAATATTTTTCATACGCAACTCATACATTTCGATCAAACGCAATAGTGTGACAGGGCCTTTACACATGTTCATGAACTACTATATGTGACCCTCCACGCGAAAACGTACCTTAACGCTTTAGCGAACGGCATGAAAATACCGTTCGCTTACCGTTTGGTAAGCGTTCGAACGCTTTAAGAAGCCGTTCGAACGGTTTGATAAAACGTTTAAAATTATTAACAGAGCGTTTGAACGCCTGTTATTAAACGTTCGGTGCCTGTTATTAACCGTTCGAACGACTAACTGAAACCGTTCGAACGGTTAGCCGTTCGAACGGTTAGTAACAGGCGCCGGTTTTATCAAACCGTTCAAACGGCTTCTTAAAGCGTTCGAAAGCCCTTACCGAAACGGTATAGGGAAACGGCAATTT
Organism: Chrysogorgia sp. JL179-B06; assembly: GCA_035772405.1. NCBI lineage: Eukaryota > Metazoa > Cnidaria > Anthozoa > Scleralcyonacea > Chrysogorgiidae > Chrysogorgia > Chrysogorgia sp. JL179-B06. The sequence goes on from JAYKKM010000309.1 coordinate 933,452, forward strand.
TTCATGCCGTTCAGTGTTCGCTAAAGCGTATTTAACTGAAACCGTTCAAAGGGCTATTATACACGAATTCAAACGCCGGATTATGGACGAAGCGCATAATGTGTTTTCAGTTATAGGCGTAAGAATAAAGAGTTTTGGTCCGAACGCCAATGACAAGCCAACTAGGCCGTGCGCGGCTTGAACAGGTGTGGGAAGACATCTCTAACATAATGCCCTATGAAGATTATGTTTTGTTGTTGCAAACACAGACTCCACTTCATTTGACGAATTTGCGTTAACTAATACATTGGACGCAAATTCCCTAATCGCTAACTGAAACCGTTCTAACGGCGTTCCAAGGGCTTCCCCAAAGCGTTCGAAACGCCTTAATAAAGTAAATATTTACGCAAAAACTATAAGTAAAATGTGACAAGAAATAATTTATATCATATCGAACGATTTCAACTAGTCTATATAAAGATTAATTGATGCGCAATTGACATTTTTCGCATGATCCCCATAGCTGTCCCTTCCGGAACAACCGCGACAGCAATAACAGCATGACCCAAACTTCCCCGCGTTCTCATGGACTTATTCTGCTGCTGGGAAACTAATGAAATTTGAAACAAGTTTTCCGTTCGAATGGTTTTTGATAAAACGTTCAAAATTATTAACAGACCGTTTCAAACGGTTTCGTTAGCCGTTTCGAACGGGTTTGTTAGCCGTTTAGTTAGCCGTTAGTTGTGGTCAACCGTTCGAAACGCCCTGTTATTAATCCCGTTTCGAAACGCCTGTTATTAAAGTGCATAATATCACGAACACCATTTTTTTTCTAAAAATCAATCGTAATGAGACGATTCGAATGATATATAATCATACTTGCAACCAAATAAAAAAATTCAGAGATATTTTGCACCGAAACATGCCAAAAAAAATGTTTTTGAATATATGGCCGGGAAAAAAGAGTCTGAGTGCGAATAAAGCTTTGTGACGTCAAAATCGGAACGGAAGTAATTTTTGTCCGCACAAATTCTTATTGGGTTTTTCCTTTAAGAAAGGCTGTGCAAAATTCTGTTGTTTTGGGGGCAATGTCTACTTCTGGATCCGAATTCAAGCGACAGTTCAACATCTGAGAATTCGGATGTGAGCCAAATGTACGATTACGAGCAAGAAATCGAAGAAGAAGACTCACCTTCAGACAACACACGTGGGGAAAACTCTGCTGTCGTGCCTTATGATGAAGAGCTTATTGCCGACGAAGCATGGGTTCAAAATTATAAAAACAAACAAGAGCTTGAGACTATTCGTGTTGATGCACTCCAGGAAAGGTCAGACGGGAAAGTTTCTATAACACTTTGGTAAGTTTTATCGTGTTTCAGCCGATTCTCTGTCCAATTCTACACCTTCACCTCTTATATATTCTGACCTGTCATGTAAATTATTGTGTTATTTCCTGTTTTATTTTAGGTGTAAATGTAAAAATTGTAATCTAAGTATGCTGCAGAACGTATACGAAGCTCAGTGCTGTCAAGACATTGAAAAATGCATTGAAGCATTGCAATCCTGAACGAAGTTTCTCCAATATGTCGAAACTCCTCCTTCGTGTATAACACATCATCCAGGATTTCGTGTAAAATTGTTTAGAAAAATGGTCGTTTAAGAACTATCAGCCTCGAAATACAAGACGAAAGAATCCGTCGAAGATATCGCCAAAGTGGTTTTTCAGAGGAGGCGTAAGTAGAAAGATAATGTAATTATTATAAAGTATTGAATCAATGATTTTTTCACTCAAATCCTGATTCCTGAACTTTTGAGAAACCATGTTGGTCCCTTGCTTGCACTTTAATATTTAATAAATAGTTTCTGTAACACAAACTTATAAACGTTTTCCGGTTCTTAAGATCAATAGCATACAGAGAGTTATACACAACTTTGTTTTATGGAACTTTGGGTAAAGTGAGAAATTCCATTGCCAGCATGTGTCTATTATTCAATTCGAACAACGTTTCATAACAAATGGGGGATGAAATTTAAAGGTTTTGAAGATGATGAATAAACAGAATAATTATATATGATTACTTAACCCATATCAAAATCCCATTGTTCTCTGTCTGCAATTATATCAACGATTTCAGTCCAATGGCGGTTATTATTCAAAGTATCTCAGGAAAACGGGGACGGTTTATTGCTTACTGCACTAGAAAACCAAACGTATTGTAAAGAACACGCATTTTTGTCCCCCTATATCAACACGCCCCAAAACGTGTTCAACACGGCTTTAGCGTGTTGTAAATACAAGCGTGTTGTATTTGGAAGCGTGTTGCTAGAGCACGTTGTCCCCAAGAATTAAGAGTGTTGTAACAACACGCCAATTTTCAACACGCTTTTTTTAGCGTGTTGAACACTGCAGCGTGTTTCCAAATTCCATGTGTGTTGTAAAGAACACACTATGACGTGTTACAATAACACGCAACATGTTTTTAAGAACAACGCACCCCAAATTGGCGTGCTGTTATAGGGGACAAAAGGTGCGTGTTGTAAATTAACAACGTATTGGCGTGTTGTAAATTAACACGTTTGGCGTGTTGCAAGATTTTAAAAACGTGACACACTTGGAGTGTTGCAGCTCGGACACGCTTTGTGTGTTGCCGATGTCTAAAAGCGTGTTCTACAACAGACGTGTTGTAAGCTGGCGGTGTTTCCGTTCTAGAGGCGTGTTCCGCTTCACAACAAAATAAAAATAAGGTTTTGATGCAAATTTTAATATAAAGCAGCAAATAATATAATCCTATTAGTTTCAAATGTCCAAAGTTCAAATCCTAGTTTGTTTGGCCTGGTAACTTTCTTCGATTTAGTGGTTCTTTCTCGTTTGTTTTTGCGCCTTATCCACCAAAACAGCATCGTTCAGTGCAGCTGCGTTGAGTGTTTCTTTGCCAATATTTTATAATTAAACAGCTTCAGTAATATTATGAACAATGGACTGGTGACTTGAGTACTTGACATGCTGTAACAAGCCACTCTGTCCCCCGACATAGATGAAGGCTTGTTCGATTCCGGCCCGCAAGATTTGAGTGATCAAACACGGAGCGTTATTACAAAACACTGGACTGGGTATCTCCTTTCGTCCCCTTGCTGAAAATTAATGACTCTGTATCAATAAGTGGAACAATATTTTATGTAAGTTTATTAAAATATTTAAAATGGACAAAGTGTCCTACAGTAGTCTGTCAGTATACTAAATGTGGTAACTTATATTATATATCTTAAAATCTATATTGCTGTGTATACAGTAGTATTATACTGTATATAGTATTATATAATATACTTATATTATATCCTGACCTGTAGTCCCATATACTGTAGTTCAATGGCACAAGCATCTCCCCAACCCTTAGGTACTGCAATTTTTAGATTTAAATGAGGACATTTCCTTTTTAACTGACCTTACACATGCACATTATTAATATTTTTAAAGTAAACAGGAGTACATCACCCTATATATTATAACTTTAAGGATAAATATATTTGGCATGTTGTCTGTGGGTGACAGTTAAAAAGGTGTATATAGTAAACCTTCAGTGACAGAAGGATATACATTTAAGACACAACCTGGAGTAGTATAGCTGTATAGTTGTGGAAAAAAATGCAACTCCAAAGTCTTGCACCATAATTGCACATGCCAATTTAAAGGCTTCTGTAGCTCTGTCCCAGCAGAGTGTTGGTCTAGAAATCCAGAGGTTGCAATTCTTATCGCCAAGGCCTTGGAGTTGCATTTTAAAATAACTGGTCCTGGTTAGTTCTTAAAATGGGATATATCTTTCTGACATTCAAGTTTACTTACACGTTACTTTGACTTTCACCAATTGAAATAATGATCAGGTACAGTGTCTCATCATAAAAAATTGAATGATTTTTTTGCTTTAATTTATTTGTTGCTCCATGTATTCAATAAATTGGAGCTGTTTATCTTCACTCAATAGTATGTAGTAAGTAGTAGTATTAGTAAGTAGATTTAATGCACAAAAGAAAATGCAAAATACATTGAAATACAAATATATGTTGACAATTTTTTTTATGTGCATGCATGCAACCACCTGTAATTAACCATATTAGGGGCTATAATCAAGACAGTGGTCCATTAAAAAGTTACATTAAATACGATAGAATATAATCTGGCTGGTAGAGAGTTCATTATTAATTATCTGATATAATTACAATACAAGAGCAGCTAACTAGCAATATATAACCAAATATTAGTACAAGCCAATTAGCTGCACTTTTAATTTTCTTTTAAAAGAACTTTTTGCATAAAGATTTGAAAAGTCTCGTCAATGGTGTTCCCAAATATTTGGACCGGAAAATTTGTACTAAGTTTCAGTACGTTCATTAGAATGTAAAAAGAAAATGTATAACAATTTATGTTATCAAACTAAAACTATTGGTGTTATTGTATTGCATTGCATTATTAGTACTTATATATATATATATATATATATATATATATATATATATATAATATATATATATATATATATATATATATATATATATATATATATATATATATTATCAGTACCAGCCTGGTTTGAGCAAAACTTGTAACCCAGAAACCCCGCTCTCTATTTGGATTTTACAAGTTATGACAAAAATCTGTTTTAAATACCACTGCAAGCTATTAAAATGAAATAAAAAATGACTTACATGAAGAGTAAACTTATCAAAATTATTTGAAATCTCTTCATGTAAGTTATTTTTATTTCATTTTAATAGTTTGTGTACAATGTATTTGAAACATATTTTGTCCATAGATAGATATAGATATAAATATGTAGATATATAGATATATAGATATATAGGTAATATTTGGCATTTCACTCGATCAAACTACATGTTGAAAGGATTTATGGTGAAGGAAAATTTCGAGTGTTGGAATACATACATTTTAAGACCAAACCGGGACCAGTTGCGAAAAATGCAACTTAGGCGGCCTTCCGGTAGGAATTGAACCCGCGACCCTGCGATTGCTAGTGCAGCGCTCCGACCACCGAGCCACGGAAGCCGTTGCCCGAGAGCCCAGTCACGAGTTCTGTATAATATGGTGGTAAAGCCGGGAAAAGATTCTGGGTATATTATAGGTAATATTTGGCATTTCACTCGATCAAACTACATGTTGAAAGGATTTATGGTGAAGGAAAATTTCGAGTGTTGGAATACATACATTTTAAGACCAAACCGGGACTCAGTTGCGAAAAATGCAAACTTAGCGGCCTTCCGGTAGGAATTGAACCCGCGACCCTGCGATTGCTAGTGCAGCGGCTCCGACCACCGAGCCACGGAAGCCCGTTGCCGAGAGCCCAGTCACGAGTTCTGTATATATGGTGGTAATGCCGGGATAAGATTCTGGGTATATTATAGGTAATATTTGGCATTTCACTCGATCAAACTACATGTTGAAAAGGATTTTATGGTGAAGGAAAATTTCGAGTTGTTTGGAAAAATACATACATTTTAAGACCAAACCGGGACCAGTTGCGAAAAATGCAACTTAGCGGCCTTCCGGTAGGAAATTGAACCCCGCCGACCCTGCGATTGCTAGTGCAGCGCTCCGACCACCGAGCCACTGAAGCCGTTGCCGAGAGCCCAGTCAACGAGTTCTGTATATATGGTGGTACATGCCGGGATAAGATTCTGGGTATATTATAGGTAATATTTGGCATTTCACCTCGATCCAAACTAACATGTTGAAAAGGATTTATGGTGAAGGAAAATTTCGAGTGTTGGAATACATACATTTTTAAGACCAAACCGGGACCAGTTTGCGAAAAATGGCCAACTTCGCGGCCTTCCGGTAGGAATTGAACCCGCGATCCTGCGATTGCTAGTGCAGCGCTCCGACCACCGAGCCACGGAAGCCGTTGCCCGAGAGCCCAGTCACGAGTTCTGTATATATGGTGGTAATGCCGGGATAAGATTATGGGTATAAATAGGTAATATTTGGCATTTCACTCGATCAAACTACATGTTGAAAGGATTTATGGTGAAAGGAAAATTTCGAGTGTTGGAATACATACATTTTAAGACCAAACCGGGACCAGTTGCGAAAAATGCAACTTAGCGGCCTTCCGGTAGGAATTGAACCCGCGACCCTGCGAGTTGCATTTTTTCGCAACTGGTCCCGGTTTGGTCTTAAAATGTATGTATTCCAACACTCGAAATTTCCTTCACCATAAATCCTTTCAACATGGTAGTTTGATCGAGTGAAATGCCAAATATTACCTATAATATACCCAGAATCTTATCCCGGCATTACCACCATATATACAGAACTCGTGACTGGGCTCTCGGCAACGGCTTCCGTGGCTCGGTGGTCGGAGCGCTGCAACTAGCAATCGCAGGGTCGCGGGTTCAATTCCTACCGAAGGCAGCTAAGTTGCATTTTTCGCAACTGGTCCCGGTTTGGTCTTAAAATGTAATGTATTCAAACACTCGAAATTTTCCTTCACCATAAATCCTTTCAACATGTAGTTTGAATCGAGTGAAAAATGCCAAATATTACCTATAATATACCCA
>JAYKKM010000309.1:950000-1085000 GCA_035772405.1 Chrysogorgia sp. JL179-B06
ACTCGACTCACTCACTCACACACTACACTCACTCACTCACCTCACTCACTCACCTTCACGCACTCACTCACTCACTCACTCACTCACTCACTGCACACACTCACTCACACACTCACTCACTCTACTCACTCCACTTCACCTTCACTCACTCACTCACTCACTCACTCACTCACTCACTCACTCACTCACTCACTCAACTCACTCTCACTCACTCACTCACTCACTCACAGCCTCACTCACTCACTCACTCACTCTCTCACTCACTCACTCAACTCACTTCACTCTCACTCACTCCATCACTCAACTCACTCGACTCACTCACTCACTCACTCACACTCACTCAACTCACTCCACTCACTCACTCACTCCACCACTCACCTCACTCACTCACTCACTCACTCACTCACTCACTCAACCACGCACTCACTCACTCACTCACTCACCACTCTACTCACTCACTCACTCACCTACACTCACTCACTCACTCACTCACTCACTCACTCACTCACTCACTCACTCACTCACTCACTCACTCACTCACTCTACTCACGCACTCACTCACTCACTCACTCACTCAACTCACTCACTACTCACTCACGCCACTCACACACTCACTCACTCACACTCACTCACTCACTCAATCACTCACTCACTCAACGTCACACACTCAGCGCACTCACTCACTCACTTCACTCACTCACCACGCACTCACTCACTTCCAACTCACTCACTCACCTCACTAACTCACTCACTCACTCACTCACACACTCACTCAACTCACTCACTCACTCACTCAACACTCACTCACCTCACTCACGCACTCACTCACTCACTCACTCAACTCACTCACTCACTCACTCACTCACGCACAATCATATCACTCCACGCACTCACTACTCACTCACTCACTAACTCACGCACCACTCACTCCACTCACTCACTCACTTCACTCACTCACTCACTCCACTACTCACTCAGCACTCACTTCACTCACTCACTCACTACACTCTCACTCAACTCTCTCACGCACTTAACGCACTCACTCACTCACTCACTCACTCACCTCACGCACTCATCTCACTCACTCACTCACTCACTCACTCACTCACTCACTCACCTCCACTCACTCACTCAATCACTCCACTCACTCACTCACTCACTCTACTCACTCAACCTCACGCACTCACTCACTCCTCACTCACTCACTCACTCACTCACTCACCTCACCACTCACTCTCACTCACTCAACTCAACTCACGCACTCACTCAATCACTCACGCACTCAATCACGCACGCTCCTCACTCACACACTCACTCACTCAATCACTCACAACACTCACTCCCAATCACTCACCACGCACTCGACTCACTCACTCACGCAATCACTCACTCCACTCAACTCACTCACTCACTCACCCACACTCACTCTCTCACTCAACACACTCACATCACTCACTCACTCACGCACTCACTCACCACGCACGCACTCACACACTCCACTCACTCACTCACTCACCTCCACTCACTCACGCACTCCACTCACTCACTCACTCACTCACTCACTCACTCACTCTCACTCACTCACTCCACTACACTCACTCAATCACTCACTCACTCACCACTCACTCACTCACTCCAACTCACTCACTCACTCACGAACTCCCTCACTCACTCACTCACCTCACTCACTCATATCCCTCACTCACTCACGGCAGCTCACTCACTCACTAACTCACTCACTCACTCACTCAACTCACTCCCTCACTCACTCACGTCCGCACTACACTCACTCACGCCACTCCACTCACTCCAACTCCACTCACTCACTCACTCACTCCACTTCACTCACTCACTCACTCTCACTCACTCACGCACTCACTCACGCACTCACATCTCACTCACTCACTCACTCACTCTCGTCACTCACTCACTCTCTCACGCGAGCTGCACTGCACTCGAACTCACTCACTCACTCACTCACTCAACGTCACCCACTCTCTCACTCACCTCACTCACTCACTCACGCACGCACTCAACTCAAGCACTCACTCACTCACCTCACTCACTCACTCACTCACTCACTCACTCACCTCACTCACTGCACTCACTCACTCACCGTCCCTCACTCACTCACTCACTCACATCCACTCACTCTACTCATCACCTCACTCACTCACTCACTCGACTCACTCACCTCACTGCATCTCACTCCACATCACTCACTCGCACTCACTCCACTCACCTCACTCACTCAACTCACTCACTCACTCACTCACACACTCACTCACTCACTCACGCACTCACTCACTCACTCACTCACATCTCTTCCCGCACTCACTCACTCACGCACTTCATCTCACTCACACTCACCTCACAACTCACTCACTCACGCACTCACTCTCACTCACTCACACTCACTCACTCACTCATCACTCACAACTGCACTCACTCAAGCCGTTCAACTCTACTCACTCACGCACTTCACTCACTCACTCACTCACTCACTCAACTCACTCACTCGACTCACTCACTCACTCACTCACTCACTCACTCACTCACTCACTCACTCACGCACCCACTCACTCACTCACATCACTCCACTCACTCACTCACCTCACTCACTCACTCACTCACTCACTCACTCACGCACTCACTGTCACTCACTACACTCACTCACTCACTCAATCACTCACTCACGTCACTCACGTCACTCACTCACGCACTCACTCACTCACTCACTCACTCACTCTCTCACGCACTCACTCACGCTCACTTCCACTGCACTCACTCACTCACGCACTCACACTTCACTCACTCACTCACTCACTCAATCACATCACGCACTCACTCACCTCACTCACTCACTCACTCACTCACTCATTCAAAACTCACTCACTTCACTCACTTCACTCACTCACTCACTCACGCACTCACACACACACTCACACACTCACTCACACTCACTCACTCACTCACTCACTCACTCAACTCACGCACTCACCTCCCTCACTCACACTCACTCACACTCACTCACTCTCACTCCACTCACTCACTCACTCAATCACTCACTCACGCAACTCACTCACTCACTCACTCACGCACTCACTCACCCCACTCACTCACTCACTCACTCACTCCACTCACTCACTCACCGCACTCACTCACTCACTCGAATCACTCCACTCACTTCACTGCACTCACTCACGCACTCATTCACGCACTCACTCACGCACTCACTCACTCACTCACTCACTCACTCACCTCACTCACTCACACTCACTCACTCAACTCACTCACGCACTCACTCACACGCACTCACTCACTCACTCACTGCACTCACGGCACTCACTGCACGCACTCACTCACTCACGCACTCACTCACTGCAACTCACTCACTCCACGTCACTCACTCACTCACTCCACTCACGCACTCACTCACTCACCGCACACTCACGCAACTCACGCACTCACTCACTCACCTCACTCACTCACTCACTCACTCACGCACTCAACTCACTCACTCACTCACTCACGTCACAATCACGTCACTCACCGCACGTCACGCACTCACTCACAGCACTAACGTCACTCACGCACGCCGCACTCACTTCACTCTCACTCACTCACGCACTCACTCACGCACTCACTCACTCACTCACGCACGCACGCACTCACTCACTCACTCTCTGCACTCACGCACCTCCACTCACTAACGTCACTCACTCCACTCACGCTCACACGCACTCACTCACTCACTCACCACGCACTCACTCACTCACAGCTCTCTACTCACTAACTCCACTCACTCACGCTCACTCCCACTCACTCACTCACTCACTTCACTCGCACGCACTCACTCACACGCACTACTCACCTCCACGCACTGCACTCACTCAAGCACTCACTCACTCACTCACTCACTCACTCACTCACTCACTCACTCACTCCAACTCCACTCACTCACTCACGCACGCTCACCTCGAACGCACAGCACGCACGTGCACCACATCACATCTATCACTCACTCACTCACTCACTACTCACTCCACGCACTGCACTCCAGACTCACTCACTCAACGCACTCAACTCACGCCTATCACGATCACCTTCTCACTCGCAACTCACTCCACTCACTCACGCAACACACTCATCTCACTCACTCACTCACTCCACTCACTCACTCACTCTCACTCACTCACTCACTCACGTCACTCACTCACTCACTCACTCACTCACTCACTCATCTCACTCATCTCACCGCACTCACGCACTCACGTCACTCAACTCACTCACGCACTCAACTCACTCACTCACTCACTCACTCACTCACTCGCACTCACTCACTCACTGCAACTCAGCGCACTCACTCACTCACTCACTCACTCACTCACGCACTCCTCTGCACTCATCTCACTCACTCGCACGTCACTCACGCACGCACTCACGCTCACTCGAACTGCACTCACTCACTCCCGCACTCACTCACTCATCTCTCGCACTCCCTCACTCACTCACTCACTCACTCACGTCACTCACTCACTCACTCACTCACTCACTCACTGCACGTCACTCACTCACTCACTCACTCACGTCACTCACTCACGTCACTCACTCATCTCACTCACGTCACTCACTCACTCACTCACTCATCTCACTCACTCTCACTCACACTCACTCACGCACTCCAACTCACGTCACTCACTTCACTCACTCACTCACTCACTCACTCACTCACTCACTCACGCTCCTTCACTCACTCACTCACGCACTCACTCACTTCACTTCACTCACTCACTCACTCACTCACTCACTCACTCACTCCACTCACGTCACTCACTCGACTCTTACTCACTCACTCACTCACTCACTCACGCACTCACTCACTTCACTCACGCACTCACTCACTCACTCACTCACTCACTCACCTCACTCACCTCACTCACGTCACTCACTTCACCTCACTCACTCACTCACTCACTTCACTCACTCACTCACTCACTCAACTCACTCACTGCACTCACTCACTCACTCAACTCACTCACTCACTCACTCCACTCACTCACTCACGCACTCACTTTCACTCTACTCGACTCAGCTCACATCACTCACTCACTCACTCACTCACTCACTCACTCAACTCACGTCACTCACATGCACTCACTCACTCACTACACTCACTCACTCACTCACATCACTCACTCACTCACGCACTCACTCACTCAATCACTCACTCACGCACGCTCACTCACGAACTCCACATCCACTCACTCACTCCCCTCCATCTCACTCACTCCGCAAGCAATACGACTCACTCACTCACTCACGCACTCACGAACGCACTGCACTCACTCACTCACTCACTCACTCACTCACTCACTCACACTCACTAGCACTCACTCCACTCTCACTCACTCACCTCACTCACTCACTCACTCCACCACGCACTCACTCACTCACTCACTTACACTCACGTCACATCACTCACTCACTCTCACTCACGCACGCACTCACTCACTCACGTCACTCACTCACGCACCTCACTCGCTCACTCAACTCACTCACTCAACAGTCACTCACACGTCACTCACTCACTCACGCGACTTCAACTCGACTCACTCACTCACTCACGTCACTCACCTCACGCAATTCGCTCGCACTCACTCACTCTCGCACTCACGTGCTACTCACTCACGCACTCACCACTCACTCACGCCCGCACTCACTCACGCACTTTCACGCACTCACTCACACACTCACTCACCGCTGCACTCCACGTCACCTCACGCACTCACTCGCACTTCACACTCAACTTCACTTCACTGCGACTCACTTCACTCACTCACTCACTCACTCACACACTCACTCACTCACCACTTCACTCACTCACTCACGATCACTCACTCACTGCACTCCCGCACGCTCACTCCCAAAACTCACTCAACTCTCACTCACTCACGCACTGCACTCACTCACTCACTCACTGCACAGCACTAACTCACTCACGTCACACTCACACTCACTCACTCACTCACTCACTCACTCACGCACTCCTCACTCACTCACTCACACTCACTCACTCACGCACTCACTCACTCACTCACTCTCGCACTCACTAACTCACTCACTCACGCACTCACTCACTCAACTCACTCACTCACTCACTCACTCACTCACTCACTCACTCACTCACCACTCACTCACTCGCACTTCACGCACTCAGCTCACTCACTTCACTCACTCACGTCACGCACGTCACTCACTCACTCACTCACTCAACTCACTCACTCACTCACTGTCAACTCACTCACTCACTCGACTCACGCACTCACTCACTCTACTCCACGCACTCACTCTCACTCACTATCACTCACTCACTCACTCACTCACGCTCCACTCACTCACTCACTCACTCACTCACTCACTCACTCACTCACTCACGCTCACTCGACTCACTCAACTCACTCACGCACATCACTCACTCACTCACCTCACTCACTCTACTCACGAACTCACGCTCACTCACTCACTCACTCACTCACTCACTCACTTCACTCACGCACTCACTCGAACGTGCACGCACTCACTGCACTCACTCTCACTCACTCACTCACTCACTCACTCACTCACGCACGCACTCTCTCACTCACTCACTCACTCACTCCTTCACGCTACTCACTCACGACTCACGTCACTCACTCACGCACTCACTCAACTCACTCACCTCACTCACTCACTCACGCACTCACGCACTCCACTCACTTCACGCACGCACTCACTCACTCACTCACTCACTCACGCACTCACTTCACTCACGCACTCACCTATCACATCCACTCACTCTCTCACGCTCTCACTCACTCACTCACTCACTCACGCACTCAACCCTACACATCACGTCACTCACGTCACTCACGCACTCACTCACTCACTCACTCACTCACTCTCACTCACTCTCACTCACTGCACGCACACTCACTCACGTCACACTCACGCACTCACTCACTCACTTCGACTCACGCACTCACTCACTCACTCACTCACTCGACTCACTCACTCACGTCACGCACTCTCGCACACTCACTCACTCACTCACTCACTCTACGCACTCAACTCACTCACTGCACTCTCACTCACTCACGTCCACATACACTCACTCCACTCACTCACTCAATCAGCGCACTCACTCACTCACTCACTCACTCACTCAACTGCACTCACTCACTCACTCACTCACTCAGCTCACTCACGCACTCAACTCACTCACTCACTCTACGTCACTCACTCGACGCACTCACTCACTCAACTCTCGCACTCACTCACTCACTCACTCACCTCACTCACTCTCAACTCACTCACTCACGCACTCCAACTCACTCACGCACGTCACTCACCTCACTCCACTCACTCACATCACCGCATCTCACTCACGCCACTCACTCTACTCACTCACTGCACTCACTCACTTCACGTCCACTCACCGCACTCACCACTCACTGCACTCACTCTCTCACAGCACTCACTCACTCACCTCACTCACCGCACTCACTCACTCACTCACTGTCACTCACTCACTCACATCAACTCTACTCACCGCACTCACTCACTCACGTCACTCCACTGCACTCACTCACTCACTCACTCACTCACTCACGCACTCACTCACTCACGCACTCACTCACTCACTTCACTCACTCACTCACCTTCACTCACGCACTCACTCACTCACTCACTCACCTCACATCACTCACTCACCACTCACTCACTCACGCACTCACTCACGCACTTCACATCACTCACTCACGCACTCACTCACTCACGTCACTCACTCACTCACGTTCACTCACTACACGTCACGCACTCACTCACTCACTCACTCACTCGCACGCACTCCAACATCACGCACTCACTCACTCACTCCCTCACGTCACGCACTCACACACACTCACTCACTCACTCACGCACTCGACTCACTCACTCTCACTCTACTCACTCACTCACTCAGCTCACTCCACTCACGCACTCACTACACGCACTCACTTCACGCACGCACTCACTCACTCAGCTCCACCTCACGCAACCTCACTCACTCACTCACTCACGCACGCACTCACTCACTCACTCACTCACTCACTCACTCATCTCACTCACTCACTCACTCACGTCACGCTCACTCACTCACTCCACTCCACTCACTCACTCACTCACTCACTCACTCACTCACTCACTCACTCTAAACTCACCTGCACTCACTCACTGCACTTCACTCCACTTCACTCAAGCTCACTCACGCACTCACTCACTCACTCACGCACTCACGTCACTCACTCACCACTCAACTCACAGTCTACCTCACTACATCTCACTCACTCACTCACTCACTCACTCACTCACTCACTCACTCACTTACACTCACTCCACTCCACTCCACTCACTGCACTCACACTCTACTCAACTCACGCACCTCCACTCACTCACTCACTCCACTCAACTCACTTCACTCACTCGTCACTCACTCACTCTACACTCAGCTGCACGTCTCGCTTTGCACTCACTCACACACGCACTCACTCTCACTCACTCTCTCTCACTTACACTCACTCACTCTCACTCACTCACTCACTCACGTCACGTCACTCTCACTCACTCACGCACTCACTCACTCACTCCCTCAACTCACTCACGTCACCTCACCTCACTCACTGAACTCACTCTTCACACTCACTCACTCACTCACTCACTCACCGCACTCACCGCTCTCACTCACTGCAACTACACTCACTCACCTCACGCTCTCACTCACTCACTGCACTCACTCACCTCACTCACTCACTCACTCACTCTACTCACTCACTCACTCACTCACTCACTCACTCACGCAAAGTTCACTCCACTTCACTCACTTCACTCACTCACGCACTCACTCACGTCACTCCACTCACTCACTCACTCACTCACTCACTCACGTCACTTCACTCACCTCACTCACTCAACGCACTCACTCATCTCACTCACTACACTCACGCACTCACTCACTCACTCACTCCGTCACTCACTGCACTCACGCACCTCAACTCACGTCACTCACTCACTCACTGCACGCACTCACTCACTCACACACTCATCTCACTCACTCCACTCACTCAACTCACTCACCTCACTCACTCACTCACGTCACTCACTCGACTCACTCACACTCAACTCCACTCACTTCACTCACTACACTCACGGCAACTCACTCACTCACTCACTCACTCACTCACTCTACTCACGCCACTCACTCACTTCACTCACTCACTCACTCAACTCAGCTCACTCACTCACTCACTCGACGTCACGGCACTCCACTCACTCACTCACTCACTCACTCACTCACTCACTCACGCATCCTCACGTCACTCACGCACTCACTCACTCACTCACGCACTCACTCAACTCAACTTCACTCACTCACTCACTCCCTCACTCACTCACTCACCACTCACTCTCACTCACTCACGCACTCACTCACGCTCACGCACTCACTGCACCCACCTCACGCACTCACTCACTCACTCACTCACTCACTCACTCACTCACTCACTACACCGCACTCACTCAATCACTCGACTCAACGCACGCACTCACTCACTCACTCACATCACTCACTCACTCTCTCCACTCACGCACTCACTCACTCACTCACTCACTCACTCACTCACTCAACTCACTCACTCATCTCACTCACTCACTCACTCACTCACGCACTCACGTCACTCACTCACTCATCTCACTCACTCACTCACTCACTCACTCACGTCACTCACTCCACTCACTCACGCAATCACTCACTCACTGCACGTCCACGCACCTCACTCACGCACTCACTACACTCACTCACTCACTCACTACACTCACTCACTCACTGCACCTCACGCACTCACGACACTCACTCACTCACTCACTCACTCACTCACTACACTCACTCAACTCACGCACTCACTCACTCACTCACTCACTCACTCACTCAACTGTCACGCACTCACTCCACTCACTCACTCACTCACTCACTCAACTTCACTCACTCACTCACTCACTCCACTCACTCACTCAACTCACTCACTCACTCACCGCACTCACTCACTCACTCACTCACTCACTCGAACTGCACTCACTCCAACCACCACTCACTCACGCATCATCGTCACTCACGCACTGCACTCACTCACGTCACTCACTCACTCACTCACTCACTCACGCACGCTTCACTCACGTCACTCACGTCACGTCACCTCACTCACTCACTCACTCACTCACATCTAACTCACTCACCTCACTCACGCACTCACCTCACTCACTCACGCACTCTCACGCACCTCACTCACTCACTCACGCACTCAATCACCAACTCACTCACACTCACTCACTCACTCACTCACTCACTCACCGACACTCAATCACACACTCACTCACCTCACATCACCTTCACTCACTCAACGCACGCACGACACGCACTCACTCACTCACTCACTCACTCACACTCACGTCACTCACGTCACTCACCTCACTCACTCAACTGCACTCACACACTCTACTCACTCACTCACTCACTCACTCACTCACTTCACTCACTCACGCACGCACGCACTCACTCTACGAACGTCACACACTCACTCAACTCACCACTCAGCTCACTCACTCACTCAAACCTCACCCACTCACTCACTCACGTCACGTCAACTCACCACACTCACTTCACTCACTCAGCTCCACTCACTCACTCACCCCACTCACTCACTCACTCACTCACGCACACAATAACTCACTCACTCACTCACTCACTCACTCACGCACTCACTGTCCACTCACTCACTCACTCACTCACTCACTCACTCTAGCTCACTCACTCACTCACTCAATCTCACTCACTCACTCACTCAACTGCACTCCTCACTCACTCACCATCAACCACGTCACTCACGCACTCACCACTCACTCACGTCACACACTGCAACTCACTCACCTCACCTCAGCTCACACAATCGACTCACTCACTCACTCACTACACTCACTCACTCACTGCACTCATTCACCTCACTCAGCGTCACTCTCGTCACTCACTCACGCACGCAATGCGACTCACTCACTCACTCACTGCACTCACTCACTCACTCACGCACCTCACTACACTCAACTCACCACTCACGTCACCTCACTCACTGCTCTCCACTCACTCACTCACTCACTCACACACTCACTCCACTCGACTCACTCACTCACGCACATCACTCACTCACTCACTCACTCACTCACTCACTCACTCACTCACTCACTTCACTCACCACTCACTCACACTCACTCACTCACTCACTCCACTCATGCCACACACTCACTCACCTCACCACGTCACGCAACTTAACGTCAGCTCACTCACTCACTCACGTCTACTGCACTCACTCACTCCACTCACTCACTCAACTTGCACTCACTCACTCGACTCACTCACTTCACTCACGACACTCACCTCACTCACTCACTCACTCACCACTCACTCAACGCAACTCCACTCACGTCACGTCACTCAACTCACTCACTCCGACTCCTCACTCACTCAGCACTCACTCACTCACTCACTCACTCACTCACTCATCTCACTCACCTCACGTCTACACACGCCACTCCGGCTCACTCACTCACTCACTTCACTCACCTCACTCACCGCACTCACTCACTCCCTCACTCACTCACGCACTCACTCACTCACCCGCACGCACTCACTACACTCACTCACTCACTCACTCACTCACTCACTCACTCACTCACTCACTCTCGCAACGCACTCACTCACTTCACTCAGCTCACCAGCAACTCACTCACCTCACTCACTCACGCACCACGTCACTTCCACTCACGTCACTCACTCCTCACTCACTCACTCACCGTCAATCACTCACCACTCACGCACCACTTCACTACACTCACTGCACTCAGACCTAAACCATAACCACCCCACAATCCAGCACCCCTACCACATCCCCCCGTTTGAATTGTAGCCCCCCCCCACAAATACCCATACACCGAACACAACCACCAAACTAAACACGCACCCCAACCCCAACCCCCACATTGATAAACGTATAAATAAAAAAAACCCTAAAACCACCCACCCTCACCCAACATAAATCTCCCTATCCACCAACCCAAATCCTGCAAAAACAAAAGTCCCCATGTGAATCCCCCCACCAAAAGACTAATTGCCACCCGACTGATCGTATGCCGACAACTGAAAGGCATGCCAAAACGCTCTCCCAAGCCCATACGTATTTGGATCGTCTTCTTCAAGCGCGAATAAGTTTGCTGCATACCACCGGTATTACATCAAATATTGCATCCCACATGTGGTGCGTGAATGGTGAGCAGTGCAGTGATTATAAAAAAATTATTGATGTCATCAATATGCTGTTCACAAAGCTGGCATCTATATTCTTCTGGGTGATGTTCAATTGCAGACATCAAAATATCTGGAACGTTACCACATAGCACATTGACAAGGTTTGTTATTGCCACTTTATCAAAAGGATTCCTCTTTGCAACTTCCCACAGATCCAACACTGTCAAGTCAGTATGAACTCTTTGGTAATAGACAAGCTCAGGCTTTCTCGATATCTCCTCTCTCCATTTATGTGTTTGATACAGATGAAGTTTAGACATTACAATATTTCTCCATTCTTTTTTACATGGGAAATGTTGATTATCAATATAGTTTCTTAAAAATTCAAGAAGATTGTATTTTTCAAGAATGCGTATTAGATCTGGAATGAATCCAACTGATTTTCTTTTTTGGTCTTTGTGATAAAATGAAAATAGTCTAGTGATAAACACCTTTTTTGTAGTTGTATCAGGGTCGAGCTTACATAACTTTCCAAAATAAGTGAGCTTTGCTTTATCAATATAACCTTCCATGTCCCATAAACCAATACTCCCGGTGGCAGCTTCGGAGCGGGTACCAACTCCCAGGCCTTGGATGCATTTTGCTGCGTACCTTTGAGCTTGCTCGAGCATACTGAGTTCGGTAGCAGTCAATTTATTCCACAGTTCACAACCATATAAACATGTAGGAATACCAATCACTTTCCACAGACCAACGCCACATATTTGATTCATACCACCAGATCGTGCGCCAAGACTCATCAAGCTGTGTACCACTTCTTTAGCTTTCTTACATGCACTTTCGGTTCTCTGCGTACCAGAGAAATTACCAGAGACTTCAATTCCAACGTGTTTCCAGGATTGTTTTTTCCTGAACGCGAGATTTACAAAGTTTCCACTTTCTTTCTAACTTTCGCTTGTTAAAAACTCTGGTGGATTCTCCAAAAGTTACTTCTACAGTTTTACTTGTGTTGAATTCAAAACGCCAACTTTGACTATACGATTCTATACAACCTAACATCTTCTGTAGTCCTTGAAGACGAGTAGAAAGTAGAGTTATATCATCAGCTACCATAACAGGATTGCAGGGAATGGAATCAACTGTTAAAGCCTCGCCGGTGGAACTAATAATTTCTGGTATGTCATTGTTAAAACTCATAAATAACCAAGGGGATAAAACACCACCTTGTCGCACACCTTGTCGAACAGGAAATTCTTCTGATCTAAGACCGTTCAAGGAAACACGACTTGTTTGTCGCTGGTACCAATTTCTCAATAGGCGCCATGACTTTCCCTTCATGCCTGCATTGTATAGCTTGTAAAACAGGACCATTAATCCATACCGTATCGAATGCCTTGGCAGAGTCTAAAAAACAGCAGTAGACTTTACTTCCTCGTTCAAAGTTGTGCGCAATTGCTTCCTGGAGAACTAAGCTTGCGTTGATACAGGAATTGTTCTTTTGGTAAGCAAACTGTAGGGCATTGGGAAACTCCCAGGTTTTAAATATAGGCAACCACTTGTTTAAAATAAGTCTTTCAAAGATTTTGCCAATAATGTTTAGTAAAGTAATTCCTCTATAGTGATCTTTATTGAGTCGATCTTTTTTTCCTCCTTTAAATAAAGAGATTATATCACCAAGGGTGAAACTGTCCGAGACCACTTCCGACTCTCTAATAGCATTTAGAATGCCTGTTAACACCGGAGATAAGGCATTACCAGCGTATTTTATGTGTTCATAAGTTAATCCATCTGGTCCAGCTGCTTTTCCATTTGGTAATTTTGCGCATAAGTTTAATACTTCGTTTTCAGTGAATGGATCATCCAATGGATCATTGTTTATATTTAGACTTTCCACTTCATACTCAGTGATCTTTGTTTCAACAAACTGTCTAAATTCTTCGTTATACTCAGAGTTTACTGTAGGCGTGTACAAAGACACATAATGATCTTTCCACACCGATATAAGTTCTTCTGGATCATTTACTAATTTTTCACCAACTTTTAACGCTTGCACAGTTATTGCATTTTTTTTTCGAATGTTAGAAGTTAGTTTATAGAAAGTACTCCTATTTGTTTCGTAATGCTTTTCAAGTTGTTCCAATTGTTTTTGTTCTTCCAAATGAACTTTCCTTCGTAATTCCTTTCTAAACAGGCGCTTTGCTTCTTTGTAATTTCGATAATATACATTTTCTTGGTCACGCGATTTCCCATTTTGTAACCACGCTTTTCTGCAGGCTCTTGAATTCTTATGCAGGGCACCAAGACCCTCTTTCCAATATGGACGCCGGTGTTTCATAAATTTGATTTTAGGAATATTCTCTTCCGCTGCTAAATGCAATAAATGTGTTACATTCGATAGCGCCACTTCAATTGAGTCAATGTCTGTTAAACTATCTCCACAAAGGCTCTCATCAGCTACTAATTTACCAATGATGCTATCTTGGTATCTGGTTTTAACTCTCGCATCTAGAGCGGCTTTCCACGAGAAACGCTCATGTTTTATATGTATATTTGTGCTTGCAGTAGATAGGTGTACATTCCAAGTGCAGAAAATTGGTAAATGATATGAAAGGTTTCCACTTTTTATCACTCTCAACATAACATTTTTTTATTAGCGGAAGATGTTCTTTATTCACAAACACATGATCGGTAGTTGTGATAGTTGTGCCTTGATTGCTGTAAAACGTTTCGATTGGTCCGCTGCACAAATATTGTGAATTCACTGAGACAAAATCAAAATTTTCAATGAAAGAAATTAAAACACGGCCTCTCTCATTTATATCTGAAAAGCTTCTTGGTCCACCGTGCTTCCCGATATGAGCATTAAAGTCACCTCCGAGAATAATTGTTCCACAGCATTTGAGTCTCGCAATATTATCTTCTAATAAATCAATATGTTCTTTATATGAGTGTATTGAATCATTGGTTGAAGGTAGGTATGTTCCGAGAACAAACAAAATTTTCTTATTGAGTAACATGATTTTAATGGCAATAATTCTGTCATTCCCGACATCGTTCATTGGGACAATGTTCAGGTTTAAACTTTTGCGCCAGAGGATGGCAATCCCACCTTTACCTCGACGAGATAACGAATTCCTATTGAGAGTGTTGGAGCATCTACCGTAGGACATAAAATTTGTGTTAATAGAGTTCTAAAAAAGACAGCGAATCAGGAAACAACCAATGTTCGGTTACAATGCAAATATCACAATTTTTTAGGCAATTGGCAAGATATCTGGCGTTATAAAAAACACCTCCAGCATTCCATGTACATACTCGGAGTTCGGCTATTCCGTTACCCTGAATGATCGTCGGGAACTTGATTAAGCAGGGGTTTCGGCACGTCACTGCACGTCACTAAGTTATCTTTATTCTTGATTTTTTCCAATTGTCCTTTGGTAAGCCATGGCTTACATACAACAAATCTAGGCCAAAAATCAGGTGTGGCAATCTTAGTGCAATCTGACTGAAGGATATTAAGTTTGGCTGATTTTGTACCTTTTCTCTTACTAGGAAATACTCTCAGTTGAGTTGGATAAATCGCATTTTTTTCAAGAAAGGAAAGAATTTGATTGTCGCTCACTTTTTCATCTATCCCGCTCAGAAGGAATCTCTTTACTTTTTTTCTTTTCCGTTCTACCCCAATAAAGCGATCGGGAGACGAATCGCGCAGTTGATCAGTAGTCTCAGCGTGTTGCCCAATTACACAAGAGGTAACCAATGGATTAGCATCAACAATAGGATGGTTTGCCTTTGTCCCATTATTTTGACTATTGGTTTGAATTATTTGTGGCAACCGAGACGTACTGCTCACATTGCCGTTGTTCCACTTGTTTTGCCCTTGATTTACTAAATACGAGTTTGAATTTGCATTAGAATTGCAATTTTCTTCAGAACCGAAATCTTTAGAGCCCTTTGTTTTTTCCGAGTAGAGTTCATCAGAAATAACAAGTAACTCATCGGTTTTTACTGTTTTGCGACCTGTTTACGTGATGGTAAGCGGGCATAGAATTATGATCAAATGTTGAATAATTATCTGCATTGCTGCTGGTAGGCGTGTTTTGATCCGGTTGAATGGCCCGCGAATTGATGTCTAAGTTGGCTAAATCAATAACGGGACATATTCCCTCCACATTGCTGGTTTGGGACTCATTTACGCTTTGTTGAATTGGCCTGTAATTACTGCTTGAGTTTAAGCTGTCAGCACAATTAGCAACACTTCGGTTCCTCTTTAGTTTTTCCGAATAAAGTAAGCGATTTGCATTAGGGATGTTCCCAGGGACGCTTGAGTTCTTTTTTCCGAATAGAGTTCGCCATTTCTATTGCTGGTAATATTCTCTCGGGACAGCTGACCGCTCAAACGATTTTCCAATGATTGAATACGACATTTAAAATTCAAATTTTCTGTTTTCAATTTGTTAATCTCTTCACCTTGTGTTTTAATTTGCTTATCTTTTGCAGTTAACATAGACAAAATTGATGTTATATCTTCTTTCATCTTTTCTTTAAAAAGAAAAGCATCAGCTTCTATAGCTGCAAAACGATCCGCACAATGCTTGTGCGTTAGGCGCGACTCTATGCCAGGTATACCGCCTTGACTTACATTTAGAATCGGGGTACCAAATTCAATGTTCGCAATGTTATCGTTACCACGAATAGTTTCATCGTTCACACAAAAACTCTCTTCCACAAACGGTTTAAACATAGCACTTACTTCTGGCTGGATAACTCCTGTATCAAGGCAGACCAATAATTCGAATATATCATCAGCTAAACGCTCTTCGAGAGTAGCGAACGAACTTCTTCCCCTCGGTTTTCTTCTTGTGTAGGCATCTCCTTTCGGAAAATCGGACATTTGTTGCCCATTATCGATGAGATTAAACTTGAATTCTGTCAACGATTCGACGGTGCCAATCTCAAGTAACTTCTCAACAGCAGTAGCCTTTGGGTGACTCTTCCATTGCTCGAAGAAGCCATCAAATGGTGAGATATTCGTTGCCATCAATATTATTTGAACAGCTTACAATGCTCACAAAATTTCCTTCTGAAATATATTCTCTTTCCACAACAGACTATATATATTTGATGTATTATTGATCAAATCAGTGTGAATACACGACCAAGCGAAGTCAAATTTTCGTAGAAACATTAAAAAACTGCGGAGCTCACAAAAGTGTGACCTTCCGCCATGAAGCAAATATATGATATCAATAGATAGATAGATAGATAGATAGATAGATAGATAGATAGATAGATAGATAGATAGATAGATAGATAGATAGATAGATAGATAGATAGATAGATAGATAGATAGATAGATAGATAGATAGATAGATAGATAGATAGATAGATAGATAGATAGATAGATAGATAGATAGATAGATAGATAGATAGATAGATAGATAGATAGATAGATAGATAGATAGATAGATAGATAGATAGATAGATAGATAGATAGATAGATAGATAGATAGATAGATAGATAGATAGATAGATAGATAGATAGATAGATAGATAGATAGATAGATAGATAGATAGATAGATAGATAGATAGATAGATAGATAGATAGATAGATAGATAGATAGATAGATAGATAGATAGATAGATAGATAGATAGATAGATAGATAGATAGATAGATAGATAGATAGATAGATAGATAGATAGATAGATAGATAGATAGATAGATAGATAGATAGATAGATAGATAGATAGATAGATAGATAGATAGATAGATAGATAGATAGATAGATAGATAGATAGATAGATAGATAGATAGATAGATAGATAGATAGATAGATAGATAGATAGATAGATAGATAGATAGATAGATAGATAGATAGATAGATAGATAGATAGATAGATAGATAGATAGATAGATAGATAGATAGATAGATAGATAGATAGATAGATAGATAGATAGATAGATAGATAGATAGATAGATAGATAGATAGATAGATAGATAGATAGATAGATAGATAGATAGATAGATAGATAGATAGATAGTAGATAGATAGATAGATAGATAGATAGATAGATAGATAGATAGATAGATAGATAGATAGATAGATAGATAGATAGATAGATAGATATAGATAGATAGATAGATAGATAGATAGATAGATAGATAGATAGATAGATAGATAGATAGATAGATAGATAGATAGATAGATAGATAGATAGATAGATAGATAGATAGATAGATAGATAGATAGATAGATAGATAGATAGATAGATAGATAGATAGATAGATAGATAGATAGATAGATAGATAGATAGATAGATAGATAGATAGATAGATAGATAGATAGATAGATAGATAGATAGATAGATAGATAGATAGATAGATAGATAGATAGATAGATAGATAGATAGATAGATAGATAGATAGATAGATAGATAGATAGATAGATAGATAGATAGATAGATAGATAGATAGATAGATAGATAGATAGATAGATAGATAGATAGATAGATAGATAGATAGATAGATAGATAGATAGATAGATAGATAGATAGATAGATAGATAGATAGATAGATAGATAGATAGATAGATAGATAGATAGATAGATAGATAGATAGATAGATAGATAGATAGATAGATAGAGATAGATAGATAGATAGATAGATAGATAGATAGATAGATAGATAGATAGATAGATAGATAGATAGATAGATAGATAGATAGATAGATAGAATAGATAGATAGATAGATAGATAGATAGATAGATAGATAGATAGATAGATAGATAGATAGATAGATAGATAGATAGATAGATAGATAGATAGATAGATAGATAGATAGATAGATAGATAGATAGATAGATAGATAGATAGATAGATAGATAGATAGATAGATAGATAGATAGATAGATAGATAGATAGATAGATAGATAGATAGATAGATAGATAGATAGATAGATAGATAGATAGATAGATAGATAGATAGATAGATAGATAGATAGATAGATAGATAGATAGATAGATAGATAGATAGATAGATAGATAGATAGATAGATAGATAGATAGATAGATAGATAGATAGATAGATAGATAGATAGATAGATAGATAGATAGATAGATAGATAGATAGATAGATAGATAGATAGATAGATAGATAGATAGATAGATAGATAGATAGATAGATAGATAGATAGATAGATAGATAGATAGATAGATAGATAGATAGATAGATAGATAGATAGATAGATAGATAGATAGATAGATAGATAGATAGATAGATAGATAGATAGATAGATAGATAGATAGATAGATAGATAGATAGATAGATAGATAGATAGATAGATAGATAGATAGATAGATAGATAGATAGATAGATAGATAGATAGATAGATAGATAGATAGATAGATAGATAGATAGATAGATAGATAGATAGATAGATAGATAGATAGATAGATAGATAGATAGATAGATAGATAGATAGATAGATAGATAGATAGATAGATAGATAGATAGATAGATAGATAGATAGATAGATAGATAGATAGATAGATAGATAGATAGATAGATAGGATAGATAGATAGATAGATAGATAGATAGATAGATAGATAGATAGATAGATAGATAGATAGATAGATAGATAGATAGATAGATAGATAGATAGATAGATAGATAGATAGATAGATAGATAGATAGATAGATAGATAGATAGATAGATAGATAGATAGATAGATAGATAGATAGATAGATAGATAGATAGATAGATAGATAGATAGATAGATAGATAGATAGATAGATAGATAGATAGATAGATAGATAGATAGATAGATAGATAGATAGATAGATAGATAGATAGATAGATAGATAGATAGATAGATAGATAGATAGATAGATAGATAGATAGATAGATAGATAGATAGATAGATAGATAGATAGATAGATAGATAGATAGATAGATAGATAGATAGATAGATAGATAGATAGATAGATAGATAGATAGATAGATAGATAGATAGATAGATAGATAGATAGATAGATAGATAGATAGATAGATAGATAGATAGATAGATAGATAGATAGATAGATAGATAGATAGATAGATAGATAGATAGATAGATAGATAGATAGATAGATAGATAGATAGATAGATAGATAGATAGATAGATAGATAGATAGATAGATAGATAGATAGATAGATAGATAGATAGATAGATAGATAGATAGATAGATAGATAGATAGATAGATAGATAGATAGATAGATAGATAGATAGATAGATAGATAGATAGATAGATAGATAGATAGATAGATAGATAGATAGATAGATAGATAGATAGATAGATAGATAGATAGATAGATAGATAGATAGATAGATAGATAGATAGATAGATAGATAGATAGATAGATAGATAGATAGATAGATAGATAGATAGATAGATAGATAGATAGATAGATAGATAGATAGATAGATAGATAGATAGATAGATAGATAGATAGATAGATAGATAGATAGATAGATAGATAGATAGATAGATAGATAGATAGATAGATAGATAGATAGAATAGATAGATAGATAGATAGATAGATAGATAGATAGATAGATAGATAGATAGATAGATAGATAGATAGATAGATAGATAGATAGATAGATAGATAGATAGATAGATAGATAGATAGATAGATAGATAGATAGATAGATAGATAGATAGATAGATAGATAGATAGATAGATAGATAGATAGATAGATAGATAGATAGATAGATAGATAGATAGATAGATAGATAGATAGATAGATAGATAGATAGATAGATAGATAGATAGATAGATAGATAGATAGATAGATAGATAGATAGATAGATAGATAGATAGATAGATAGATAGATAGATAGATAGATAGATAGATAGATAGATAGATAGATAGATAGATAGATAGATAGATAGATAGATAGATAGATAGATAGATAGATAGATAGATAGATAGAGATAGATAGATAGATAGATAGATAGATAGATAGATAGATAGATAGATAGATAGATAGATAGATAGATAGATAGATAGATAGATAGATAGATAGATAGATAGATAGATAGATAGATAGATAGATAGATAGATAGATAGATAGATAGATAGATCTGCGGGTGTCATTTGGCACAATTAGGTGGCATTTGGCACAATTTTTGTGACACAAAAAAAAAACTTGCGTGGCATTTGGCACAATGAAATTATGTGGCATTTGGCACAATTATGTGGCATTTGCACAATTATGTGGCATTTGGCACAATATTGAACTACATGCCAAATTATATATAATTTTTACCAATAGCCACAAAATTGTGCGAAGTGTTATCTAATCTATTTAGAATAGAATAGAATAGAATAGAATATTTAATGATATGTTCCCGTTAGGGCTTTTCAACATAAAATTACATGAGTTAAGTTAAAATATTTAAATTACAATTTGTCAAATCTAAGATAGGTGTTACAAATGGATATGTCTTAATAATTATTTACAAGTAAAAATTTCTTTAGTCCTAATTTAAAAGTTTTAATTTCCTTTTTTGATCTAAGTGTTGGATCAAGTTTATTCCATAGTCCTACAGTACGATAATGGAAAGTTATTTGCCCAGTACTTGTCCTAAAATTAGGAATATTCAAATCTTGCATATTTCGGGTGTAATTATCATGGGTTTCACTACGATAGCGAAATTTCTCGCTAAGGTAAGCATGCGCTATATCATTGATGCATTTAAACATCAATAATGTGTCTCTATACTGTAAATGTTGATCGACGGTAAGCCATCCTAAACCAATCAACGCTGGTGTTATATGATCATATTTATTTGTGTTCGTGATTATTCTCGCAGCAAAGTTCTGGATCTGTTGTAGTTTCTTGATGTTCTTGGCTGTAGTGTTTGCCCAAACAGAAGAGCAGTAAAATAACTTATTTAAAACTAAGGATTCTAAGATAAAGGTCAGTGTTTGTTGGGCAAAAACATGCTTTAGCCTATTTATTTGACATAATTTAGACATGCACGAAGATACCAATTTGCTGATGTGTTCATCATATTTCATATTTCATATGTCTAAGATGACACCTAAATCCTTAGCGGAGGATACGGATTCTATTGTTCAATGTTCGGATTCTATTCAATGGCAAACTTCCTGTTAAAACATTCATAAGTTGTGGTGTTCCAAATAGAAGAAGTTTGGTTTTGTCGGGATTTATTAATAAAGAGTTTGTACAGCACCAGCTGATTATCTTGTTTATGTCATTTTCCAATTTAACCTTTGCCTCTATTACATTCTCAACTGGGAAAGACAGTAGGGCTTTGGAATCATCTACGTATGAATCCACGGAACAATATGTTGTGATAGATGGCAGATCGTTAATATAGATGCAAAATAACAATGGAGAGAGGACTGATCCTTGTGGTACGCCATGTGTAATGGGTAGTGTTGCTGACCTGGTAGATCCCATTCTCACATACTGAGATCTATTGGACAAATAACTGCGGAACCAGAGCACAGCTGAAGGAACTGTCCCCATACTTTCTAATTTTTGAAACAGGATTTGATGGTTTATACTGTCAAACGCCTTGGAAAAGTTAAGTAGAATAAGTGCTGACATTTTTTTCTGGTCCATCGCACGCAGAATGTTATCAGTTATGAAGACATTCAGGGTTTCCGTTGAGTGGTATTTTTTGTTTCCACTTTGATGTGAGGTGAGTTTTTTGTGCTGAAGGAGATATTCAGTGAACTGGTTGAGTACAACTTTGTCACAAACTTTAGACAACGAGTTAAGAAGTGAGAGTGGTCGGTTATGTGCTGGAATTTCGTGATCTCCATCTTTTAACAAAGGAATTAACTCAGCCAACTTCCACACTTCAGGGTATGTCGATGTAAGGAGAGAGCAATTTATGATACTTGTAAGAAAGGGTAAAATATGTGGTAATGCATCTTTTATAACACGCATACCGATCTTGTCTGGACCTGGTGATTTGTTATTTGGCATGGACATTATTACTCGTTGAACGTTTTCATGTGAGACAACTTTGAATTCAAATAATTCCGTGGTTGGGATGATGGTGGTAACAGGCAGTGATTCGAACGGTTGAATGTTGTTATTTATCGCTAATTGTTTTGTTGCTAATGCAGTTATTGTACCAAACCGAGGAAAAATAGGTGTTGAATTCATTTGCTAACATCTTCACATCTTTAGTATATACAGGATTTGACTTTTCTTTCGACGGTAGGATATTGTTTATGACTTTCCATAAAGATCCAGGGTTTCGATTACATTGATATATCTGGCTGCAGACATAGTTTTTTTCACTATTTCTCAGCTTAACTTTAACTGTGTTTCTCGCTCGTTTAAAACTTTCCCAATCTGTAATATTACGCGTTTGATAAAATAGTTGATGCAGCCGATCTCTATCTTTCATTGCCTTTTTTGTTTCGTGGTCTACAAATGGAGTAGAACGGTTTTTAATCTTAATTTCCCTTACGGGGGCGTGATTGTCTAGGACAGGATTAAAAACATTGTTAAATAAGGACAGTTGATCATCAACGTTAGGCATTTGAAGTAAATGAGACAAGTAGAATGAACTATGGGCCATATCCCGAGCAAATAAGGATGGATCATAGTTCCGGTAACTTCTTGTTATCGTAGTAATACGTGAAGGTTTAGGGCATTTAAGTTTTAGAATCATAAGGGTTGGAAACAAGAATGACATCAATTGATGTTTGTGAAGTCGGTGTGACCCTTGTTGGAGTTTCTATAATTTGATTTAAGTTTAGTTCAGAGCATACATCCCTTAAAGCTTTACTGTCTGGTCCCATTCTCATCATATTGCAATTCAGATCACCAAGAACGAAAATTGGATGATTTAACAAAAGAGCACCAGTACATGTGGTTTTAAAGGCGGTGTTAAAGCAATTTAATGGGCAATCAGGAGGTCTGTAGACAACGCAAATAATAAATGACTTGAGCTTCTTATATTGTAATTGTAACCACAATTGATGGAAATTGTCTTCGGAAATGGAAGAAATATTTTTTAATACCTTACATTTGATGTCTTTGCAAACGTAAGCGCAAATTCCTCCACTTGCTTTATGGAGACGGTCCAATCTAAACAATTTATATCCTTCTAGTTCAACTTCAGCATTAATAACCGTTGTATTCAGCCATGATTCTGAGATTGCTAGCACATGGGGTTTGGTTTCAAGGACGAATTCTCTGACTTGAAGAAAATGTTCACGTTTTTTAAGAGATCTAATATTCAGATGTGTGATCATAAATTTAGAGTTACATTTAAAGTTGCTGCTTTTATTTGGAATTTGTGTGATTTCTTGATTGAGAGGTATTGCAATTAAGTTATTCCTATTTACAACTCTATGGTCGATGATATCATCAGATCTTGAAATTCTAACAGGAATTTGTTGCTGTATAGGATTTTTTTAGGACGGTGGTTAGTCACAATGGTAGAGATTTTAGACAGTGAAACAGTTCTTTTCCTTTAGGAAATTTTAAAGCATCATTTTCCACCAGAAACGATTTACCAATTGTGATCTTTGAGGATAAACCGTCATTATTAATAATTAGCTTGTGCTGATTTGTCAATGTCTTATAATTATCTGGTCGTTTGTTTTGTGCTTTAACACCTTATGCTCAGTCGTGGTTTTTCTTTTGTATGAACATTGAACAACTTGAGCCCCAACTATTTTGTGTATCACCATTTTTCTTTGAAACATTTTTGGGCTGCTTTGAACTTACCAATTTAGTCGGTAGACTACGGTTACCACTTTGACGATGAGATAGTCCCAGCTCAACGAAATTATTATAAGGCATTGTTTTTGATGTGATCTTATTTCCGTCTAAAGTGGATTTATTTATTTTGTTATTGTGTAAGTCGTTCAACCCAGAATTTATTTAATGAGATAACTGGTCCGGCGGGTTTCGAGCTTGTAGAACATGATTTACCGCCATTCGGCAATTTTCCATAGAGCAAATGCAGCAAATAAAGGATCCTAAGTTATGTTTGCGATAGGAAAAACGCCTACTTTAGTCACGTGGTGCTCTTTAGGCATATGAATAAGTCAACCTTTCAATTCCATTCCTGGAACCTTTTTTATTATATTTATATGATATATTTTTTCGTAACCTAACTTCAAAAATGGTACAAATTAATCTATTTCCATTCAGAGCTGATTTTTTAGTTACTTTTTTAAATATCTTTCATCCCAACACAACAATAAAAAAATTAAACTATTCAACACCAAACTGTCTCTAAACTTTTTAGTACGATACTTTAGAAATGATAGCGACCGGTAAGACAAAAACTAATCAACAAGATTAAGTTTGGAATCTTGTGTAGAGTGATACAACTTTGCAACATGTTTACGGCCAAAATACATCAGTAAATTACAGCAATAATTACAGCGGATTTCTTAAATGCAGGAAATACACTTGGGACACGTTGTTATGTTATAAGAGTTTTAGGCCTATGCAGTCGCTATCAATTCTGGATTATTTCACACTTATTATTTACAAACAATAAACGCCGACCCCAACTGGTACTGCATAGTTTATTTTCGCTTTCTCAATTGTTTTTTTATATCAACCTTCATGATTTTGACTTGCTTTCGCACTTTATTTGTCAGCTGTGTTTTTGTGTATTTTTCTGCCATTTTCAGTTCTTCACATAGCTTGTCCTTTTTCACGCAAAGGTACACCATTTCAGTATCAATATTTTTTCCCATGTAGCACACTTGTTGCTTGCAGAAGAGCTTCTTTTTCCTTTAAAGGGTAGTATATCTTCTTTGGCCGTGTTTTCTGGGGGCTTGTTTTTGTATATCCTAATAAAAACAACGATGACGTGCGAACTTGTTTCTTAAGACAATCAAATTTTTCACAACAATCCATAATATTTACATTTTATAATAGTTACCTTCTCAACAATTTCGTGCATCTTTCCAACACGACTTTTCACACAATTCCACATACTAGACGGAAATGTATAACTTTCGGTATTACGAATCTCCATTTTAACATAACCTGCATGCGCTCAGCGTTGAACGTGGTAATAATTAATTATCCTCTCACCAAATCACTTTAAATTTGTTGTGGACGATATTGTTCATGATTCCAGTGTATGTGTGAAATTTCATAGGCTTACGATAAAAGGTATATTTACAAGTTAAAATTTGAGTGATAGTAGCTACTTCTCCGCATAACATATACCCCACCCAACTTGCTGGGATAGGTCTTTATTTTGTTGATTTTGATTACATTGCAAGATTAGTTTTATTTTGTGTTTTTATTTACAAATTTTATTAAGTAGAGTGCACTAAGCAAACTGAACCAATCAGAACGCTAAGATTTACGCAAGAACATGTAATGATCTTTGGTGGCATTTGGCACAACGAATGCATGATTATTTCCTCAAATGAAAAATAAAGAATACATATCTCAGATTACAAAAATTAGAAATGTTATTGCAGAAAACAACGGAAAATCACCTTGTGAACAGAAAATTCAAATATTTGCTCGACAACATATAAAAAGATTCGATGGTATTTGGCACAACGAATACAGGATTATTTCTAAAGATGCAAAATTACCCAAACTATTATTGCAGGAACCACATAGAACCACCTGCTGTAGGGAAGATTTTAAAAATTCGGCCAGAAACGTATTAAAAGATTTGATGGCATTTGGCACAATCAAAATTAGAAAAATCAATAATTAATTATCCTCTGACCCAAATCACTTTAAATTTGTTGTGGACGATATTGTTCATGATTCCAGTGTATGCGTGAAATTTCATAGGCTTACGATAAAAGGTATATTAACAAGTTAAAATTTGTGTGACAGTAGCTACGTCTCCACATAACATATACCGCATCCAACTTGCTGGGATAGGTCTTTATTTTGTTGATTTTGATTACATTGCAAGATTAGTGTTATATAGTGTTTTTATTTACATATTTTATTAAGTAGAGTGCACTAAGCAAACTGAACCAATCAGAACGCTAAGATTTACGCAAGAACATGTAATGATCTTTGGTGGCATTTGGCACAACGAATGCATGATTATTTCCTCAAATGAAAAATAAAGAATACATATCTCAGATTACAAAAATTAGAAATGTTATTGCAGAAACAACGGAAAATCACCTTGTGAACAGAAAATTCAAATATTTGCTCGACAACATATAAAAAGATTCGATGGTATTTGGCACAACGAATACAGGATTATTTCTAAAGATGCAAAATTACCCAAAACTATTATTGCAGGAACCACATAGAACCACCTGCTGTAGGGAAGATTTTAAAATTCGGCCAGAAACGTATTAAAAGATTTGATGGCATTTGGCACAATCAAAATTAGAAAAATCAATAATTAATTATCCTCTGACCCAAATCACTTTAAATTTGTTGTGGACGATATTGTTCATGATTCCAGTGTATGCGTGAAATTTCATAGGCTTACGATAAAAGGTATATTAACAAGTTAAAATTTGTGTGACAGTAGCTACGTCTCCACATAACATATACCGCATCCAACTTGCTGGGATAGGTCTTTATTTTGTTGATTTTGATTACATTGCAAGATTAGTGTTATATAGTGTTTTTATTTACATATTTTATTAAGTAGAGTGCACTGAGCAAACTGAACCAATCAGAACGCTAAAATTTACGCAAGAACATGTAATGATCTTTGGTGGCATTTGGCACAACCAATGCAGGATTATTTCCTTAGATGAAAAATAAAGAATACATACCTCAGATTACATAAATTAGAAATCTTATTGCGGAAACAATGGCAAATCACCTTGTGAACAGAAAATTCAAATATTTGCTGAATAACGTATAAAAAGATTAGATGGTATTTGGTACAACGAAAACAGGATTATTTCTAAAGATGCAAAATTACCAAAACTATTATTGCAGGACCAGGTAGAACCACCTGCTGTAGGGAAGATTTTAAAATTCGGCCAGAAACGTATTAAAAGATTTGATGGCATTTGGCACAACCAAAATTAGAAAAATCAATAATTAATTATCCTCTTACCCAAATCACTTTAAATTTGTTGTGGACGATATTGTTCATGATTCCAGTGTATGCGTGAAATTTCATAGGCTTACGATAAAAGGTATATTAACAAGTTAAAATTTGTGTGACAGTAGCTACGTCTCCACATAACATATACCGCATCCAACTTGCTGGGATAGGTCTTTATTTTGTTGATTTTGATTACATTGCAAGATTAGTGTTATATAGTGTTTTTATTTACATATTTTATTAAGTAGAGTGCACTGAGCAAACTGAACCAATCAGAACGCTAAAATTTACGCAAGAACATGTAATGATCTTTGGTGGCATTTGGCACAACCAATGCAGGATTATTTCCTTAGATGAAAAATAAAGAATACATACCTCAGATTACATAAATTAGAAATCTTATTGCGGAAACAATGGCAAATCACCTTGTGAACAGAAAATTCAAATATTTGCTCAATAACGTATAAAAAGATTCGATGGTATTTGGTACAACGAAAACAGGATTATTTCTAAAGATGCAAAAATTACCAAAACTATTATTGCAGGACCAGGTAGAACCACCTGCTGTAGGGAAGATTTTAAAATTCGGCCAGAAACGTATTAAAAGATTTGATGGCATTTGGCACAACCAAAATTAGAAAAATCAATAATTAATTATCCTCTTACCCAAATCACTTTAAATTTGTTGTGGACGATATTGTTCATGATTCCAGTGTATGCGTGAAATTTCATAGGCTTACGATAAAAGGTATATTAACAAGTTAAAATTTGTGTGACAGTAGCTACGTCTCCACATAACATATACCGCATCCAACTTGCTGGGATAGGTCTTTATTTTGTTGATTTTGATTACATTGCAAGATTAGTGTTATATAGTGTTTTTATTTACATATTTTATTAAGTAGAGTGCACTGAGCAAACTGAACCAATCAGAACGCTAAAATTTACGCAAGAACATGTAATGATCTTTGGTGGCATTTGGCACAACCAATGCAGGATTATTTCCTTAGATGAAAAATAAAGAATACATACCTCAGATTACATAAATTAGAAATCTTATTGCGGAAACAATGGCAAATCACCTTGTGAACAGAAAATTCAAATATTTGCTCAATAACGTATAAAAAGATTCGATGGTATTTGGTACAACGAAAACAGGATTATTTCTAAAGATGCAAAATTACCAAAACTATTATTGCAGGAACCACCTAGAACCACTTGCTGTAGGGAAGATTTTAAAATTCGGCCAGAAACGTATTAAAAGATTTGATGGCATTTGGCACAACCAAAATTACCCCACATAACGTGGTCTATAAATGGCTCCTCATGTTATTTACATCACTTTTCAAGATTGAATAACGGCTTCTGAACAAACGGAAATGCAGGAAACTGCCTCCGTGCAAATATAAACTTTTTGTGCCAAATGCCACAGGACCTAAATCTTGTGCCAAATGCCATAGACCTAAATATTGTGCCAAATAACACCGAAACGGAGGTTTCAGCTTGGCATTTGGGACAACACCGCAGTTTTTTCCATTTTTTTCTTTCAAGTTAAACTTTTTTAAAACATTTTTATATTCGGTGTCTTCTACCATTGCTTCTCTATATTTTTGTTAAGATTAGACGGCTTTTGTGGAAAAATAAAGTTTTTACGGCTTTTTAAACTTTTTGTGCCAAATGCCATAGATCTATAGATAGATAGATAGATAGATAGATAGATAGATAGATAGATAGATAGATAGATAGATAGATAGATAGATAGATAGATAGATAGATAGATAGATAGATAGATAGATAGATAGATAGATAGATAGATAGATAGATAGATAGATAGATAGATAGATAGATAGATAGATAGATAGATAGATAGATAGATAGATAGATAGATAGATAGATAGATAGATAGATAGATAGATAGATAGATAGATAGATAGATAGATAGATAGATAGATAGATAGATAGATAGATAGATAGATAGATAGATAGATAGATAGATAGATAGATAGATAGATAGATAGATAGATAGATAGATAGATAGATAGATAGATAGATAGATAGATAGATAGATAGATAGATAGATAGATAGATAGATAGATAGATAGATAGATAGATAGATAGATAGATAGATAGATAGATAGATAGATAGATAGATAGATAGATAGATAGATAGATAGATAGATAGATAGATAGATAGATAGATAGATAGATAGATAGATAGATAGATAGATAGATAGATAGATAGATAGATAGATAGATAGATAGATAGATAGATAGATAGATAGATAGATAGATAGATAGATAGATAGATAGATAGATAGATAGATAGATAGATAGATAGATAGATAGATAGATAGATAGATAGATAGATAGATAGATAGATAGATAGATAGATAGATAGATAGATAGATAGATAGATAGATAGATAGATAGATAGATAGATAGATAGATAGATAGATAGATAGATAGATAGATATAGATAGATAGATAGATAGATAGATAGATAGATAGATAGATAGATAGATAGATAGATAGATAGATAGATAGATAGATAGATAGATAGATAGATAGATAGATAGATAGATAGATAGATAGATAGATAGATAGATAGATAGATAGATAGATAGATAGATAGATAGATAGATAGATAGATAGATAGATAGATAGATAGATAGATAGATAGATAGATAGATAGATAGATAGATAGATAGATAGATAGATAGATAGATAGATATAGATAGATAGATAGATAGATAGATAGATAGATATATATAGATAGATATATAGATATATATATATATATATATATATATATATAGATATATATATATAGATATATATATATATATATATATATATATATATATATATATATATATAGATATATATAGATATATATATATATATATATATATATATATATATATATATATATATATATATATATATATATATATATATATATATATATATATATATATATATATATATATATATATATATATATACACACAGTATAGTAAATCCAAACAGAGGGTAGAGTCTGGGTAGAGAGTTTTGCTCAAACACTTGCTACTGTAGTACTAATAATATATATAATATATAATATAATATAATATAATACTAGAAATACGTGTACGCAACAACCCTCGCCCGCTTACTGTTTGAGGCTTTAATATTGCCAAACCGAACAGATTTTCAAACTGCTTATTTTTTGGGTGCAATTTGTGGGTATAGTGTACTGAACGGATCCCAAGTGGGAAAGTCTGCCAACACAATTGTCTCGCAGGCAGGGTTGGAAACCAATTGTGTAACTATTGATTATTGAAATTAATAATTAATTTTAATAATTATTAATTTAAATAATAATTTTATTAATTATATATTACATAATCAAAGTTAATTATGTCAGTTATGCTTTTAATAATAAATTTCAACATGCATGTTTACAGTAACAGT
Source organism: Chrysogorgia sp. JL179-B06 (assembly GCA_035772405.1). Taxonomy (NCBI): domain Eukaryota; kingdom Metazoa; phylum Cnidaria; class Anthozoa; order Scleralcyonacea; family Chrysogorgiidae; genus Chrysogorgia; species Chrysogorgia sp. JL179-B06. The sequence continues at coordinate 981,892 of JAYKKM010000309.1, forward strand.
GGCATACTCATAATTTTACTCAAAGTACTATTGTATTCACGAGACTGCATAACCTTGTACATACATGTACCCTACTGTAATAATGTAATCTGCATGTTCCTTATTGCCTAATTGTCAGTATAAGCAGATACTGTACATGTACCCTACTGTAATAATGTAATCTGCATGTTCCTTATTGTCTAATTGTCAGTATAAGCAGATACATGTACCCTACTGTAATAATGTAATCTGCATGTTCCTTATTGTCTAATTGTTATTAGCAGATACCAAAAGATTCCATACCTAAATTTATCCTAGACCAAATTGAAAAGCCTGATAAACCTTTTATTCTTTTAGAAGACTTCTGTTTCTTAACTTTTATTAATATTATATAATTATGCACATTCATGTACCAGTATTTCAATGGTATTCAAGTACCGGTAACACAATTTCAAAAATTGAAATGACAAAAGCCCATAATATACAACAAAGAACGATATTGCTTAATTTAATTATTTCACCAATATATATATATATATATATTAATTCAGGATGAAATTCCTTTCAGCTGCTTCTTGTCAGTGAGGTGACCACTTGTTTAATCCCTAACATGTTCCCTGACACAGTGAGTGTTACCCCACCCAATTATACATTATACAGTATTTATCCTTCAAAAGCTGTGTAAAAATATACATTGAAAGCCTAGGACTATGGCACTGTCCAGGCCTACTGTCCAGGACAAAGGTGAATTTAAACAGACACACTAAGCCATTGGCCAGAAGGGCATATGCCATAATAACAGATGAGCATAAATGCTAATTGTTATAGCCAGTATGGTGTATGTTTACACTATTAAAGTCAATAAAATGTAAGCCATGCAGGCCCAGGTCGTGGCTGGCCTATAGACCTGGTTGATCCTATAGACTTTCAATATATGTAAACACAGCTAAAGTCTGTAATTTTTTACATCCTTACTACAAGACACCAGTATACTCTATATCAGCTTTAGTTTTGCAATGAGTGTTGTCTGACTATATATTGATAAGCTCGATAAACCTTTTACTCTGTTAGAAGACTTCTGTTGTTTTTATTAATATATAATCGTATTATATTATATAATTATGCATACATGTACCAGTATTTCAATGCTATTCAAGTACTGGTAACACATTTCAAAAAGATGAAATGACAAAAGTCCATAATATGTAACAATTAAGAACATTGCTTAATCTAATTATTTCACCAATACAGTACTGCCTAGAAATATCCTAACACTGCGGTTGCGGTCATTTAGCGGTGAGGTTGCGGTGGATTAGCGGTGAGGTTGCGGTGGATTAGCGGTCAATTGGCGGTGAGGTTGCGGTGGATTAGCGGTGAGATTGCGGTCGACAAAACCAACCGCATGAGAAAAACTACGTCGACTAAACACTTCGGGTTCCGACCTTGTCCGACTATTCAGTAACTCGCGTGTGTCAATAACAGTATGACAATATGCCGTCCCATCCAAAATCAAATATTACTCTCGGTGTAAAAAGTAGAGTGCTGTGTAAACAGCGGACTTTTGATTTGTGAAACCAACCAGTCGTGAGTTTGTGATTATTATCAAATGAATGAATGAATAGTTTTCGCGTGGGCTACAATCTCCTTGAAAGATTTTCGTTAAAGACACAGTGATCGGCGTTTGGAATATGGTTTGGAGTTTGTGGCAAATGGCACCACCTGCAATGTCAAAAATCATGATCTGTCGGTTTCAGTTTACTTTCAGACGATTAGAAGTTCCGCATTGTGTCATTTTTTTCTCGGCCGTGATCAGTTTTAGATTTGGAACTAAGCATATAAATGTCGAATGCCAACGAACTTCCGAACGCGCGTTTAAAACCCCGTGACGTTTGGAACGGAGGTAACCAGTCGGTTTCGCTAAATCTAGAGTCAGTTCGCCACACACATAAAGTCAGTTCACCGCACACATAAAGTCAGTTCGCTACACACATAAACGGAAAGCGGAATATATATCACCGAAAGCGCGTTGGCGATTCCGATGGACTGCGTTAAAATTAGCTTGGCAAAAGACTGAGAGTATTAATGGCAGCGAGCATTGGCGATGGACGGCATGCATCTCTGTGAGTCATCGCTTAGATTCCATCTAAGATTTATAACGCTGTTGCACTGTCATTATTTGAGGTGATCTGTTTAGTAATAACGTATTAAACAAATCAAGTTAATTGTTTTTTAATAAATGATGAGTTGTAGCGAACTGACTTTATGTGTGGCGAACTGACTAATTTATGTGTGTGCGGAGGCCTTCAGTAATTATACTCTGATCTAGGGCTCCGCTCGCAGAAATGTCAGTATTTCGTTGCCATTTGGCAGTTCATCATCTTTTCACTTTACTGTCGGTTCAGTTTTCTTTTAAACGCGTGCTTCGGATGTTCCGGAGTAACTTCCCACGGCAAAAAATCTGAAACTATTGTTATTAAAATCGACTTTAGCGGTTTGGTCCCATTTGCCACAACCTATTACACTATCACAAACAACCAAACGCTTGAAGTGACATTTTAGCCCACGCGAAAATTGCTTCATTGTTAAACATGATAATCACAATTCCCCCGTTTGTCAATGCACTATACTATATGCACACCATTCGCGTTTTTTTCATTCGAAATACTGAAAAGTGCACGTTTAATTGTGCCAGTGTCAAATCCACCGGAATTTGATTATTATTCTGTGCCAGCGAGGTGTCACACCGTTCTTATTCATAGCACACATGTATAATATCATAAAAGAATGCTAAGGTTTCCGTAAAGAAGGTACCCAAGGAAAACGAAAGGACGTCTAAAGCATCGCCTGAAGGTATTAAAGTCTTAATAATTATTGAATATATGTAAATCCTCCTGTTGATATGCTTATAAATTCAGATGGCCGGCTGTCGGTAAAATATACGAACCAAATACTAATGTAAACAAAGAGCCGCTTTAACGAGAATAATATATAGACCTGCGCGCTGCGTTTAGGTGATTTATTCGTTACAATAATTTTTGTTATGCCTAGCTATGCGATAATATTTTGATATTAATATTAATCAGCATGGTTGAACCTAATGTTCGGCACATGAGAAGCTCGACGTTTGAAACGGTTCGTTGTTCAGTTTGCTAGTGATATTGCCAGTGCATGATATGCACGTGCATATTGTTCGATTTGGACACTAGTCTCGTCCGTAAAAAATGACGTCCTCGAACGCGTCTTTTACCGCTTTCAACAAGAGCCGCTTTATTTTGTTTGGCTCTCGAACAAACTGGCAATAACGCGAATTTTCATGCCTCCGTGAGACATCAACAGCGCATTTGTCCACCAGTTTGATATTTATTTTCAGCAGATGTTAATTCGTCATTCGCTTTCATTGTTTCCTCGATGAACTTCAAGTGTTACTTTTTCAAAAGCGGTTTTCTTCAACTGCGTGGCGCATCTCGCAGATTCCCACCATTTCGTCGATACCGAGAAAGATATAAAATAAAAAGCCGATCTCGATGTTTGAATTCAAGGATGTCCGCGATTTTTGTTATCGGAACTGATGAAGACCAAAGCGAAACAATTCGTTCCCTGGTTTAATTATTGCGATAATTTCTCCATTATTTAAGAAACGATGGAGTGAACCTTATGGTATGACGCGGTTTTCTCAAATGGCCAAAGGACGCCAAACTTCGGAAAAATCTACTCGTTCCGGAACGTGTCGTATAATTTCCGACATGAGAACCGCGCTTGCTTACGAAAGGTTCAACCTAGGTTCGACCTAGGTTTTCGTTAGGTTACTTCTAGGCAGTACTGTATATCATTAATTCAAGATGAAATTCCCTTCAGCTGCTTGTTGTCAGTGAGATGATACCAGTTGTTTAATCCCTAATGTGTCCCCCTGACACATGCAGTGAGTGTTAACCTACCCAATTATACAGTATCTATATACAGTATATATCCTACAAAAGCTGTGTAAATATATAAATTGCAAGCCTAGGACTGGCATTGTCTAGGCCTAATACAGGACAAAGGTAAATACACAAACACGCTAAGCCATTGGCATGACCAGCATGCCATCAGATCAGCGTATAAACACTGATTGTTCTAACCAGTGTGGTGCATGTTTAGACTATTAAAGTGAGTAAAATGTAAGCCAGGCCCAAGGTGGCATCCAGCCAGGTTGGTCGTGGTTAGTCCTATAGACTTGCAGTATAAATACAGCTATAATCTGTACTTTTTTACATCCTTACCACCAGTACTGGTACTCACTATATAGACTAATTATCAACTATTGCAATTATACCATTGTGGATGAGGTTGCAAAGTGACCGAGTGAAACAATGGTGATGGATAATTTAAATAAAAGTATAAAATCTGCCATTCAAAATTTGTATTAACATTTGTTATTCTGCAATATTATAATAAAGCACATAATTTATTGGTATATCTTATGTAAGGACGAAAGCCCTGCAAAGAGTGATTTCGTGATGTCTGATTGGCGCTTTCTCGATATATCAACAAACCAAAATTCAAATAATCGCTAACCCTAATCCTAACCATAACCATAACCCTAACCCTAACCCTAATCCTAACGCAAATCCTAACCCTAAAACTGACTTGGGTTGGTGTTATAAATATAATTTTAAATTTCGGTTGCCATGACGACATACCAAAAGTGAAATGTTCCGACCACAATATCTTTTGAAGTACTACCTCTAAGAACTCATTCTACATATCTAATGAAAGCTTGATTAACAGCCTCTGATATACCTACAAAAATATTTTTGTAACTGATACCTAACAGCTTGAAAAAAGCGACGACGCTTGGATTGGATTGACAAACTCCGTATAAATATTTTAGATATTCAGACGACGATATCTTTTGAACTACTAACGCAAGAAAATCATGCTATACATCAAATAAAAGCCTGAATAACATACTCGGACATGTTTGCAAAACTATCTTTGTAACTGACTAACAGGTTTAAAAATAAACGAAAACGGGTTTACCTTTATAATCTTTAGTTTTGACGCCACGTATAAAACTTGATTTACGAACTTGATTTACGAACTTGACATCTTCGGACGACGATATATTGCATTTTCACTGCCTTTTCACGATCTTTTTGAACAAAACACGAATTCAAATGCAGATATTTATTATTTACCATATCTAGTTACCAGGGCCAAATTTTCCGATGCCGCGCATGGGCCGTTGACGGTTGATCTTGAATATATAAATATATAAACTGCATTCGAGATAGGGATCGGCTTGGATCTCGCGTGATAAGGGACTAAACGCCGGTCGATATTATCACCCTCGCCCTCAGGCCTTCGGCCTTCGGCCGGCGCTTCGCGCCGGGCGAGGGGATAATATAATATATAATATAATATAATATAATAATATAATAATATAATAATATAATATAATAATATAATATAATATTTAAGAAATAGAAAACATTTTCCGTGTTTACATACTGATATATAAACGTGTGTGGAAGTTTGGGAGAACGAGAAATCATAGTGGGAACACGAACCCGTAGGGCGAGTGTTTTCCATGCGATTTCGAGTTCTCCCAAACTTCCACGAGTGTTTATATAACGTATGGGAACACGGATAAAAATGTTTTATATTTATTTTATGAAATAACCCGTAGAAAGCAAATAAAATGTACAAATATCTTTTTTATCAACACGTAAATTCTCCTTACTGCGTATGATGGCTCCGTGATGTCTAATTGATGGCGTATGATGGCTAATTGATGGCGTACGATGGCTAATTGATGGCGTATGATATGGCTAATTGATGGCGCATATCAAGATGGCGTAATCCATCCATGTTATATAGCCTGATATAAACACGGTAACTGACCAATCACAGCGTGCGTAAGACACGACTTATATAATGATATATGATATATAATATATAATTATCATTTATAAATATAAATAATATATATAAATATAATATATATATATATATATCCCGAGGGTAATATTTTGATGAATTCCCCGAGCTGAGGGTCTATAAATTATATATTATACCGAAACAATCTTGAATGCTGTCTTGAAATGTCTTGGAACCTCTTCTTAATTGTTCCTCCATTGTTTACATGCAGGCTCGTCTTGGTTTACGCGCGAGTACTGGGTACGAGCGGGGTATTCGTAGTCGAATTCCACGCTGAATACGTCATCAGCAGGTCATTCAAACTCAAATTACCCACTGATGACCTCATCAGCAGGGAATTTGAGGTTAAAGCGGGGAATTTGAGTTTAAATTGACTGGTCATGCACGTGGTACAAATCTAGCTCTTTGATTGGACAATTTATAGTTGATGTATAATATAATATAATATAATATTATATATTATATATTATACATTATACCTCGATCAACTATAAATAATTGTCCAATCAAAGAGCCAGATTTGTACCACGTGACCTGAGTCAATTTAAACTGGAATTCCTCGCTTTAACCTCAAATTCCCCACTAATGACGTAAGCAGCGGGGAATTTGAGTTTGAATACCCCGTTCGTACCCAGCTAGGATGCGCGCATAAACCAATACGAGCCTGTAAACAATGGAGGAACAACAAGACGTTCCAAGGCGTTTCTAGACGTTTCAAGACAGCATTCAAGATTCTTTCGGTATAATAAATCATTTATAGACCCTCCGCTCGGGGAATTCGTCGAAATATTACCCCTCGGGATGATATCATCATCCCTCGGGGTAATATTTCGTAATAAGTCGAATTACCCTTGCTCTGGGTCTATAAATGATAAATACAATACAATACAACACAACACAACACTTAACACAATACAATACATAATAACACAGTAGTATAGCAGATGGGGGTGCGAGCCCAATCGACGTCAACCGTAAATATAAACACCAAAACATCACCAAATTTGTGCCAAGTCACGACTCGACAAATTTGGCGATGTTTCTGTATTTATATTTACGATTAACATCGAATAAGCTCGCACCCCCATCTGCTATACTACTATAGCGATCGTTAGTCAAGCTAGACACCCCTCCCACGTTTTCTACTAAATTGATGTCAAACACATGCGAGACTAACGAAACAATACCAAATTATGACTTTCGCTAAATTTGGTATTATTTCAGCCACATTTAAAAATAGAAAGTGTCGTTTCAACATTTTCGCAAATTTATGTCAAATTACATTTAGGAAAAATAGAAAGTGTCATTTCAACATTTTCGCATATTTAAAAAAAGAATGTGTCACTTCATCATTTTCACATATTAAAAATAGAAAGTGTCATTTCAACATTTTCGCATTTTTGTTCAACAAACTACGACCGACGCGTTCTGCTGTTGTCTCAATTCATGCGCGAAAAAAAAGCCACCAGATTTTGATTCTAGTGATGTTTTATCCAAATGGATAGCGAAATGGCCACCCGTCGTGTTTATTTATTTGCTTAAATACTCTAAAATGATAGTGAATTGACTGTGGGTGTGGCGGCCTGCGGGATAGATTTCGTGCTCACAATCAGAGAGCTCTTCCCAGTCCACCACACCCACAAGCTTGACGAGGTTGAGGATGTCATAATAAAATACGGCGAAAGCTTGAGGACGTGCATAATAGCATTAAACCTAAGGTATCGATCCTAGAAAAAAGCAGACCGATATGACACCAGGTTATAAGCATCCATGATGTGAGAAAAAATAGCTAGAGGCGAGAAGTAAGTCCTCAAGGCGTCACAATAAAATACGGCGAAAGCTTGAGGGCGTGCCCAAAAAGGTAGCTTGCATCGATCCTAGAAAAAGCAGACTCTTTTTTTTGCGGACGCTTTTTTAATGTATGCTTCAGATTGGCTTACCACACCATCACCAGACAGTCTAATAAGTTCAGCTCTCCTAACGTCAATGTCGTCAGTGTCCACAGTCGAGGTGCTAGCGGCTTGAGTGTCCTCAACTAATTCCTCAATCGTGGGATTTTCATCACTTTTGCGTTTCACCATCACGTTACAACTTATACCCATATTTTATTGCGGAATAACAACTTCGTAATTGTATGGATAACGCAGTGAGATTTCAAGTCTGGCGTACTTATTATTTTTTAGTGCGGTCACAATCGTCGACGCCTCCTCTTTGCTAATGTGTCCAAGGTAATCGTCAATAACGACCTTCATATCACTCTTACTCGGACAGTAAAAGCAAATGAGCTTACTAATGTTTTCTCTATACGGTTTCGCGATTGACGTCAGTTGTTGTGTGATGACAATAACGCTCAACATAAAATGTCGCGCACTAAAAGCCAAGTTGACCAATTGACTAGTCCTATTCTTGACGTCCTGCCCACTTGCACAGTCGTCTAACACAATTAGAGTGTTAGTGCCTTTAAAAATGTTTGTTACACACTTGAGAACAGCGTCGACATTGTCCTGTGTGCAGTCTATCGCTAGCACGTCAGGGTCACGCACATATTTCCAATCTTGGTACGCTTTGTTCCACTCGAAAGTAGGACAAATCAACACAATGTAGTCAAATTTACCACGATACTCAGATTCCAATGTTTCCAGCAAATAATGCGTCTTACCACAAGCTGTCATACCAACAATTAGCGCATTAAACGGAGTCTCCATTAAATTGCGTTTGATTTAATACTGGATTGACTGCAACCCATTGTTCATGAAGTTGACCAGTCCATCACTCATCACAAACACCCTGCACATGACATTTGCAGTAGTCGCTTTCTTAGTGATCTCAAGAAGCACGCCAGATTGTGTGTTCACAATTTTTTTACCAGTGGCGACGTTGTAATTATCTTGGACGCTCCTCAAGTCGATGACCAACGCGAAGCCATCTTTATAGAACTTCTGTATGGTCATGAACTGAGCGTGTTCTTCACCCAACCCAAACAATCGTTTCGCTTCTGCATAGAACTTCGACTTTGGGATGCCTTGTGAGTACACACTATTTGGCACACCTTCAATTGTGACTCTAACACTCTCGATATTTGGGTAGAGAAACTCCTCACTGTCTGTTCGCACCTTATTCGTGAATAGCAACACGATTGCCTTCATGCTTTTTCTCGGAAGATTAACATTCTCGTTCACAATGGTCGTACCTTTGTCCCATTCAGTGGTTTTCATCAACGTAACGTGCTCATACGACAAACTACGACCACTTGCGTAGCCCGATGCTATTTCATCATATAGCTCCTGGTTATCGATCGTTTCATACTCAAGCTCGAGGTTCTCCAGAGTGTATCCACCTACACTTTCATTGGATTGCGCCACCATGATGTCTGTGGCCTTTGGAAGTGTGATCACATACTGTAAGTTATTATTCATGCTAAAAGGAGCGTACAACCCGTGGTCATTCATGATTTTACCAAGCTTAATCCGCTGTTTCGTTCCAATCACACCAAACATCAACGCGTCACTAACTTTAGCAACGTTCCCACTTGTCGCACCACTGTCATCCTTAGAAATTAGCTTTCTCAAGTTTTCAGAGCCAACACCATAGTCAATCATTTGGTCTCGCGCAGTAACACTTTCCCAAAGGTCGCGATAAACACCAGTGTAATTTTCCCCATTGTTGTCATACACAGTTTCCCCAGCTAGTTTCACAACAAGTTTCTCACAAAGCAACTTGCTTACATTATTCAAGAACCAACTTTTGTCATTCGCGTTCTTAAAGTCGAACACTAAACCCAACGATCCAGGTACCAAACAGCTGCTAACCTTGAGCTTTGGTATATCAATGTAAAGTTCCTCACCAGGACTGACCTTATTAGGGTTCAACGTGATCACATGCTGTGTTCTCACCCCTTTTATGACACCCATGGTCGCTCGTCTAAAACCAGGACTCAACTCTGCTGACGTGACGTTCATATACTTTGCATATGTTTTGTTACTACCGTTTTAGCTTGTAATAATCATACACAAACCACGCGAGTACCACCGCAAGTACCCACAGATTCTGAGCCAGCCATGCGAGACCCTTCGCACCCAACGTCAACGCATTATAAACTAAATTAGCCAACCCAACAGCCCATGGGCCCATCTTCGTTATCGCATTCTTAACAGTCTGCGCGAACGACTTTGTGGCCACAGCGCCCCTAATAACAGCGGACCTCCCAGCGATAATAATAGTTGTTATAATCCCAGCCATTGAGATTGCCACAGCGCTCAACCCAACCATATTTTATTTAGCCCATTCCTTGAATTTCTGAAATCTGTCAATGTCGACTTCTTGTTGCGCTCTAACTTCCTCTACTTGTCGTTGCTCAATAGTTCTGTCTCGCGCTTCTTCAAGCCCTACAATACGTTCTCTCAATTCAAAGATAGTGCTTTCATCGTCTTCACCGTCTAGCTCGTCTGACGTTCTATTTATCGCTTCTTGAAAATGGTCTGCCTGCGTTTGCAGTGCGCCATCGTCACCCACTCTTGATTCAGGCAACACACCATCGCTCGGGTAAAGCACACCATTATGTTCGCGGTTTTCGTCTGGTGTTAGCCCAGGTATGTCTACATAGTCCACTTTTGTTTCAATCACTGGGAAATCGTCTGGGATTACTTCTGTTGTGACAGCTGTTGTTTCTGCGCTCTTGGGGATTTGTTTAACTAACTTTTTGAACTGCTCAATAGCCTTTTTATTACTGACATCTTTACTGTAGATCAAACCATTTTTCGTAGGTATTAGAATTCGCCTGGATCCTCCACGCTTACCATGTATACCTATTGGTTTGAAAAGAATAGCCCCTGAGTCCATAACCCATGACCTGTTAGCTATTTCCTTTGACGCGTCGTCCCGGCCAAGTGTTTTTCCACTCAATTCGTTTATTTTCTTATTTATTAGCTTGACTCTTTTTATTTCGTTTTTTATTACCTCTTCGTTGAATGATTTTGTCTCACCAAGTCTTCTCTTAATTTCGTCGTCCTTTTCAAGAGCTAAATTGTAACTTATATCGTTGACGTTACCATATGACTCCTGTTCGACAAACTCTGCTGGTGGGACTTCTGTGTTGGTTCCCCTTATTGTCACCGTTTTACCATCGTCAGTGTCGATAAACGACGTCTCTTTTTCTCGAAACCTCCTCTCTTGTTCTTCCTGCAATCTAGTCACTCTCCCAAACAATTTTTCATACTCAACGCGCACAGCATCTGGCATGCCACCGCTGGCGTACCTATCGTCAAGTAAATTGTAAGCTTTAGTGATACTCTTAAGTTCGACATCTAATTGATCATCAGTGTAAGCTCTACCAAGGTTCTCCATCTCAATCTCGTCGAAATCTCCCCCACCTTCAGCCATATTACATTAGCTTACATTTTGAATATCGCTTTCTGGTATCCACGAATTATGTTTGCTCTCATAACCCAACCATTTGACCAGCGCCATCTTCTTCACCACTTATGTCCTCAATTTCATACACATTCGGATCACCACGAATAACCTTTACCACTTTAAACAGCTCTTCAGTGAAGTTGGCTTCATAGCCCTTTGTGAACACACTCTTGTATTTACTAATTCTCACTGACTCGCCAACCTTGAACTTTGGCAATGGGTTGTCCGCAAATTGGTGACCGAACAAAGTGGTCCAAACTTCACCCTCATTTGACTTATCGACATCCTTTGGCTTCATCATAATACTTCGATTCACATTGCTATTATAATTGCTCACAAACTGGTCAAGAACGTCAATCCATTTGTACGTTCCACGAGTGTAAAATTACTTCCACATAATGCTCTTGAGGCTTCTATTAAAACGCTCGACAACAGCAGCCTTTTTATCGCTCTTAGTGCTGAAATATTCAACACCATGTTTTTTCAGCAAACTTTTCACACCAACGTTGTAGAACTCAAGTCCGTCATCAAATTGCGCTAACTTTGGCGTGGCTCCAAACCGATCTTTAAAGTCACTCAATAGCTCTCCAACAGCCTTAGTCATGTCCTTAGTGTCTTTTCTATACACCGCGACACCAAAAGCGTATCTACTCAATATTTCAATACCTGTCAATATCCAATAATACCCTTTGTTCTGTTTTGAGTACTTACTCATGTCCACTAAGTCCATTTGGAGCTCTTCACCAAGGTAATCAACAAGTCGCACGGAACTTATGTCTCCTCACAATGGGTTTGTACCTAGTGTGAGTGTCCTGCGCTGTCAACCATTCTTTCACTGTTTTCCTAGTCACTTTCAATCCGTCTCCCAATGCACTTTGATACAACCTCTCTGCACCACTGTACCCCGTCTTAGGGTTATAATAGATGTCTCTCAACCCTTGCTCTGTCTCCACACCAAGCTCCATATAATTCACACAATATACAGTTCCAATAGCACCGCGCCAACTTTGAGATCGCCGTTATTTGGTTTGACACGAAACGTCATACTTGAGTAAACACCTTTTTTAATACCCACCTTTGACTCAATATCCACATGACGTTGCACTGACCCCTTCAAAGACTGTTCGATGGGTATTGGTAACGTTGTGATCACATTGCTACGCTTCCCATCAATACCTACATTGCTCTCGGTTTCAACGACGTCACATGAGATTTCTATGTACTTCAGACCTCTGTACATATCAACCTTGTTTGGGCTGACGTGCCACCACTTCCTTTGGATTAATGTGTTTTCCGCAAAGCCAAGAAGGGGCCCAACCCCCCGCAACCTTAACAAGGCTGTAGTCTTCACTCTACATCCACCAGATGGAATTTTCTCTATTTCAAGACTTTGCCCCACGCCGGGGACCTGAAGCTTCATGAACTCAACCAACGCGTTGAAGCTATAGTGTCCTTGAGGCACTGAGAGCGGTGAGAGACTATCGAAGGAAAAGTTGGTTGCGTTTGCCAATACGTTGTCGTAGTCCCAAAACACAGTAGCTGTCTTAACCATAATGTATGGGTTATCATGCGTGATCATCACACTGTTGTCAAAGGACACAACTTTTTCTGCACCTTCAATGAATACCGTCAACTTTCGCATTATGTATAACATATGGTATATTATATGCAGAAAGCCCTTCATGACTACTATGGAAAGTACTACAAACGCGCGATGGCTAACACATCGAAGGCTACACACGACGCAAAGGCAGACCTCATCAAAAGATACCCCCACGCTACTTTAAGCAAATTCGAGTTCTATCCAAATATTTCACAAGATGGTAAAATCCTAGGTGTTGACGTATACTTCAGAAACAATGACATCCTCAGCACAGACATAACCAGCACAACCTTCAAAAATGATAAAAACATGTGGAAGTGGCTGCACAACAGTAAGTTCCCAATAATATGGCAAGGTGGTGGAACTATCCAACCACTACCAAAAGGTCACAAGAACCACTGGGGACTTTGGGATGGCTATCCAACAGAAAATGTGTTAAATTATCCAGTGAGTAACTTTAAAGTCTTTGTTAACCAAAATAGCTACTTCATGTCAAAGCTACCAACCTTACAAATCACCACGTCAAAGACCACGTCAGAGTGGGATGATAACGAATCTTACTACCGTGTTGTGTTTGCGACGTATTGTGCAAGTTTCTGTTGTGGAGTCTCACTGCAACATTTATCAGTGTCACAAGAAGTTCACCCTGTGGTCACAAGTGTGATGAGATTTCACGTGTACTTCACCATTAGAAGACTTCTCAGAAGAATGGAAGGTGGTGAGACCATGAAATCGATAAGTAGAGAATTCAACGCTTATGAATTGTATGGCAAGATTTCCAAAATTCCCAGAAAACATTACTACCAGAATAAAGTCCTGAGCGATGGTACTTTAGGCGAATCCAGAGTCTACACACTCAACGACGTTCAGAACGATTATAAACGATACGTCGCGCGATTGTCAGACGGCTTTACCAACATTGGACTGCAATATCTAAATCAGAGCATAGAATCCTTTGTGTACTCCACACTTGGTGCGCAAGCGAGAACACGTGTGTCAGTCGTTGGTGGTTCTGCAGGAAGTCTAGAGACCCAACAAGAATTCCGCAAGTTGTTTTCTGACAGTGTTATTCAGTATGACGTGTCGACATGAATTCTCAACATGAACAAATCGATTAGAGACACCAACGTTGTCCAAAATCTTGCAGTGTCGCCAAGTACGTGGTTGATGCCAAGTAATGTGGTGATTCTCAAGAATAAAATCGCTGGGTACAACAACTTATTAAAGATTGCCACAGAGTCCATGAGATTTCGAGTGAACACTCGCTTGAATGCGACGACACCAATGACTGTGGCTAAAAAAGTCCACCAAGAAAATGTGGTGACTAACTTAAATGCAACAACACCAACGACTGTGGCTAAAAAAGTTCACCAAGAAAATGTGGTGACTAACTTAGTAGTGCCACCCGTGAAGAAAACTGTGGTCACCACCAATCAAATAGCACAGACCACCACGAGTGAGTCAGACACAACAACGCTAGCGATAGTGTTAGGGTTCTCAGCGGTCTCTGGCTATCTACTAACCAAATACACCTTGAAGTAGTAATGAGTCTAAACTATGGGTATGAGTCTGACGACCCTCACGATAAAATACTAAAGAGAACGAAAAGACATCTGGACGAAGATCCCAAATTAAGCGCAACCGGTGGAAGGATGTCTGGAATAATAGACATGCAAGGCTCAGCGATAAAAAAACGTAGCAGACCCAGTCGATGACTCAGACGCTATCAATAAAAGAGCTCTAGAGCAATTGCTATCAGGTTTCCTCAAGAGTCAGTCCTATAATGTTGTGCTCGACTTCAACGTTAGCACACACGCCTTGAAAAACGTGGAATTTCACACCAATGGTTCAAACAAAGTGAAAGCCATTGGTGAAACACGTAAACTAGTGCAAAACAACCCAACCTATGGCCCTGTTGTTGGCATCAGCAGTGTGAGCCAAAGTTTTCTATCCCCTGTGTTAACACCACTCCCACTTGAGTCAGGTCTCCATTTTAATTGTCCCAGTATGCAATGGTGTGATCTCTCTATTTTTGTTGTGGTGCGACTACCTATGAGAACCGCTGGATCAAATTGGGAGACAATTATATCAAACGACGACGGTCAGTGGGATAAGTTCATAGGGTACAAGACTGGTATGGCTAATGGGCTCGCGTATGGTGGCAGCAACCCAGCAATGGAGAGCATATGCACTATTCCAAGTGGCGTTGACATAAGTAAAATGCATATGATATCAATACACTGGCAAATGAGCAACTCACATGTTAGGGTCAACAACACCAAGTCAACCGATTCAGACTTCGTAGCGAATATGAAAAATATAGGCACACCCTATGGAACGATTTTTGGGATACACCGACCAAGAATACCACTCGCACCTTATGCGTACCCATCGTTGATAGAGTTCTACGGTGTGAAAATTGTGAGTGGTTACATGGCGAACCGAGACATCATAATCATGGGTGGAGAAATGATGAAGGAATATGGTATAAAGTAAATGGGAGCATGTTTTTCGAGACCTCATGAAATATATAAGATAAATAAGACGACTGATCACATGTTCAAAGCTGGTGGATCGTTTGGTCGCGGTGACGTTACTCTCGAGCTCCACGCTGAGATTGGTGTGAGGTCTAAAAAGACTTACGGCAAACCTATTATGTTACCAGAGTCAGACACTGTGGGAGTGGTGGGAGACGTGACCTAAGTTAAAATGGGTTGGTCTCAACTTCGAAGATTTAGAAAGCTGATTCGTAACATTAGAAACTTTTTCAGACGACGTAGCAAACCGAAGACTAATAAAACACATCTGATGCGTTGGTACACAACAAACCAGATCTATAAAAAACCTAACGCCCACATCGAGTAGTTTTTTTTGTGGGAGACTATATAGTGATGACTTCCACAGCACTTCAACTATTTGATTTCGATGGTCACCAAATCACGACGGTTAATCACAACGGTGACATATGGTTCAAAGCGAAAGAAGTCGCGAGCGCTCTAGGTTATGCTCGACCAAAAGACGCAGTACACGACCACGTCGAACCTGACTGTAGAATGAAGATGGAGCAGGCCTCGTTTATCAACGAACTTGGGGTCTACTCGTTGGTGTTCTCGAGCAAAATGGAGCGCGCGAAACAGTTCGGAAGGTGGGTGCACTCAGAAGTCTTACCAAGCGTTAGAAAGGGTTTAGCTGACGTCGGTCTCAAACACAATCAGTTTAAAATGATCACTGAGTTCGACCTTCATACGAAAGTTGTTGGTTTTCTTAGGAAATATTATCCAGAAGCTATTTTGATAGCCGCTTGTGGTGAGAATCAAGACACTGCGAGTAAAAGAATAAATTCGTGGAAAAAAGGTTACCAACGTGGAACGCCTGACTTGATTATTGCCAACGCAAACCGACAGCATAGCGGACTCGTGATTGAGTTCAAGAACCCAGGTGGCACAGGTAAGACATCTGAAGAGCAAGACTCTCTGCTGCTCAGATACAAATCCGCTGGTTATCTAACATTGTTGTGCGACTCGTACGACGACGCTATTACCACGGTAATAAAATATTTCTTTGACGTTGGGTCTCAGTGTTCCCAGTGTTTTCGTAAATTTAAAAATAAATCAGCGTTGAGTAACCACGAGAGACACTATTGTAAAGAGACTTTTTAGACAGCGAGTAATAAGTCGAATTAGCACTCGTTCTCGTTGTTGAGACGACGTTTGAAGCGACAACTGCTCTAGCATTTTTTAAAGACGTTTTTTAACTCGATAAAAATATCTGCGAAACTCTCTCTCTTTATTTCACAAACCTTCTGACCACTGTGTGAAAAAATGTTTCTATGACATTGGACGCTTCATGTGACCAATGTCTAAATTTAAAAAAAAGTGGGGTGTGTTGAGAACACCCTTAATTTTGCGTGGAAGGATGATGACGTCTGCACACTGCACGATATTGCTCAGCACCACCAACAAACGATGGTCCTGGGCTATATCTCCAATTGAATGGTGCGTCAACAGTTGTTCCGTAAGTGTCACGGCAAACGACGCAATGCGCTTTTAGAAATGCGATGTCGTCTGCTACTGGGAACAGTGTGTCGAGCTCACCAATTCTTTTTAAGCGCTCTGTTGATATGAGACTACAAATAATGACGTGAATGCTGGCTTTGACATATTCGCGAATAATTGGGAGTAGATCAGAGTACCAATGGCATTCATCAATTCCTATGACGTCGTAGCCAGTTAGTTTGGAAGAACTCGGAAGGTTGGTGATTAACTTCGCAGGTAAACTGTCTGATCCGACGACAATGGTCTGACGATGTGTGGAGAACGCGTGGTCAGTTCGCCTGGTGTCACCTGTGTTGTTCATGTAAAGGACTTTGAGCCCTGACTTACTTAACGCAACTAACCTGCGGAGAGTCTCTGTCGTTTTTCCTGCGAACATGGGGCCAATCACAATTTCTAGTTTACCAACTTTTCTCATGGTTACTATACCCCCAGAGAAATATTTTTTTATTGTGGTGGAAACCGTCGTTCCATGTTGAATATCCGCTGGAGCTCTAAGTTTTTAAGAGGGGACCTCGAGCTCTCATGTCTTAAGCGATGCAGTGGGTCGTTGGTGACCACACCGCATGGGTGACAGGTGTACACGTTTTCATCTCTCGCAAAGTGTCTGTGGGTGGGCGAGAGTACGTGGTCCCTGATATCATCCGCACCCAGTATCTCATTACACCCCACCTTGCAAACGTGAACGTCGCGGTTTGCGGCGAGCTCTAGCCACGCTTTGGCTTTGGTTGGGCATGGTTTCCACATAAGGGTCGCTAAGAACACTTCGAGGAAGTTACCGAGTAATGTAGCGTTGCACTTACGAGGGTTGTTCAAGTAGACACCACTCGCTAACATAAGGTATTTGAATGGTGAGTGACACCACACAGGGATTACGCTGGCTAATCTATCAGCAAGCTCGTTGGCTCTTTCCTCCCGAAGATCGATCCAAGCGTCGAGAAGATGCCTAGTGCGGTTGACCTGAGAGCCAAACCGTTTTGGTAACCCTCCGTCGGGGTTGAGGTCAAGGAGTGGTGAGCATATTGAGAAGTACTCGTTTAAGATGTTGGGTCCAGGGGCGTCTTGTGGGGTAGACACACTGGTAAAGGCCGTTCTCAGCATGTTGGCAATATCTTCTTCGCTAACCTCTCGGGCTTGAGTCATTATGTTATACTCCCAGAAAAAATCCTAATTTTTTAGTGCGTTTGGTTTGGAACTGTGAGACACCTGTGAGATACCGGTGAGGTCAACTGTGAGTAAGATAACACGTGATAGTGTATTAGATGGTTGAGGACTCACAGACGGCTGTTGAAGCGAAGATCACGGCTGATGTGAAAAGTGTTAAGGTGAAGGACCCAAAGCGCGTCGCTGCTGGTAAAAAGTTGACTGAGATATCGAAAGCTGCGAAAGAAAAGAAAATGCGTGAAATGATAGTTAACGAAGAACAGGGTGGTGAGTGGAGCTATGGTTACATTGTCGGAACACTTGGTGTAGTCATTGCTGGTGCTTCACTATGGTACACAATTAGTGGTGAAAAAGAAACACGATTAGAACCCGCGAGTACTGCAGTAGCTAGTGCGTCAGAAAGTTATAGAACTCGTCTCCCAACACTCGACACATTTGATTCTTGAACAAAACACACGACAATGTATCTATGGTTGCGATCGATCGAAAATAACTCATGAACGAATTGTACGATGCGCTACTTGTTACGACTGGTGCTGTGGTAGTGAGTATGATTTCGAAAAAGGCTTTGGGAGAACCATTAGGAACACCAGAGACAGTGAAAGGCACAGTGAAACTTGCTGCAGCTGTTGGTGCAGGAACGCTGTTAGTAAAATGGCTACAATCGAAAAAGTGGATACCGACAGATCCATTCAAATCAACGTAAGTTAATGGTGAGTGTTGTGGCTGGAGGGATTTTTAATGCAGTGGCTTTTGCAGGCGCTGGCTTTATGTTTTCGAAGTTTAATCACACAGGCTATGAAGCTGAGATGAAAAGACACAACCATGCGTTGGAGCAGTTAGCCAGTGCGAAAGAAGCGTGGTATGAGAATGAGGTCGCTAAGAAAGATAAGATTCAACGTTTACGACAAATGCTCTCGGATGCTAATGCTGACATCAATGACACAAACCACGCGTTGGAAGAACTTAGAAGCGTAATGACCATTCACTACAGCGGTCGAGTGTTCACTGAGAGTCCGAAGATTGCGGATTACTACCAACCGAGTGCGGAAATGAAGGAATACCAATTATTGTTTGTTAGCGCGCTAGGTTTGGGTAGTGGAATAGCGGTGTGGGTACTAGTTCGGTGAAAAAAAAATGTTGGAGTAGTATAAGCGATGGACAAACTTATGAGGCAGATGAGTTATGGCTTGACAATTGACGAGATCGCGAGTGAGACGCAAACTGAGTGTGGAGACACCTTCAGAATTTACTACTGCTCGGATTGCGACGTTGTGAAAAACACGACTGACTGTGGTGGGTACGCGTGTCCAAAGTGTGGCGACATCGAATGGGGTTACATTCAGAGTTATGGTGACATGAGACTCACGCGACTAAAAAGCGTTCACAAACGGTCTTGGTGGATGGGGAGGAGACTACGGAACGTTGTGAAGGGTGAGCACCTTGAGTTGATAAAAGAGGACTTCTTGAAAGTTGTCAATGTGTTGTACTCATGCAATTTGATAAAGGGTAGAAACGTCAGCAGATATGGATACTACATTATTAGGTTGTGTCATAGAAGACGACTTGAGACACTCAAAAGGGTGCTAGACCTCAAAGACGGGAAGGTGAAAGAGAGGTTCGACGACAATTTGTTTGGGGTGGTGTACCCAAAGCTGGGATGGTGTGAAAGTGGTGATCGTTATTACAACGAGTGGCTGGGGAAAAAAATTAATAAGCGTAGTGTATATAGAAGCCAATGAGTCGGACTGTGAAAAACCCACTGACAAAAAGACGGGCGCATAAGACGAGTGCAGCCGTTGTCAATTCACTAACAGACGAAGCGACCAACGTTCACGGCTTCTTTAGAGATCAAGAGGGACAACCTGTAGTCGAAGACCTCGCACCGTCAACGCATCTGTTGGATCGAGCACTGAGAGGGTTCACAAGGTCCTATGGAGTCGAAGTAATTGACGACAGAGACATCAATCAGGTAAACGCTAGTAGAAGTGCTGTCACTAACCTTTTGAGACGTGAGCTGGGTGAGACCAACGGAATGAAAGTGGTAGAGACAGTCAAGGTCACTTTTGAGAAAGTTTTAGAGCGTGATAAGACCACATACAAAACTGCCTACTTTAACAGCGAAACGTTCGTCGTCATTAACGAGCATGACATCGAGGGTGTTGCCAATCGTGGGTCGGAACAGATTTTGACGCGGATAGCTGGGTGGTTATCTGAGGGGTCTGGATGGACTATCGACAAAATAGATGCACATTACGTCAATATCGCTATTTACAGACCTTTGCATGGGAGTAGCTACATTGCGTTGCCAAAGGAGCTGTGCAACAGTATGAAGGGTCTGATAAACGTAAATAATGGGGATGACAACGAGTGCTTTAGATGGTGTCACCTTGCACATAAGTTTCCTGTTGGAAAACACTCCGATAGAACGTCGAAGTACGCTAGGCATGTCGGTGAGTTGAATTATGACGGAATTGACTTCCCAGTCACACTCAAAGACTACAACAAGATCGAAAAGGCGAACGATATTAGCATTAATGTTTTTGGGTATGAAAATAAGCAGCCATTCCCTGTGTACGTTTCTAAGGAGGCGTACCCTGACCATATGGACCTACTGTTGATAACTACCGATAGCAACAAGCATTATGTGTATATTCGCGATTTCAACAAATTCATGTACCGTCAGACAGAGCATAAGGCTAGAAAACACTTTTGTAGATATTGTCTGCAGTGTTTTACCCGAGCGGACGTGCTTGAAAGTCACACTGAAGTATGTTTGGTCACTAATGGGAAGCAAGCTATTAAAATGCCACAAAAAGGTACGAAAGTGAAATACGAGAATTTTAGTAGACAGCTAAACGTACCATTTGTGGTGTACGCAGAATTCGAGGCTATCACACAGAAGGTGCACACAACAACACCATCAAGCGAGTGTAGCTACACAAATGCTTACCAGAGGCACGTTGACTGCGGTTATGGGTATAAATTAGTTTGTTGCTACGACAACGAGTACAGTAAGCCAGTAAAAGTGTATCGCGGTGAAAATGCAGTTAACAAGTTCATTGGGGAGATGTTAGAAATTGTCGAATATTGTAAAGAGACATCTGAGAGTCACTTTAACAAAGAAATGATACTGACTGATGCCGATAAGAAGAACTTTTACGAGGCTAAAAGTTGTCATATTTGCAGTGTTGAGTACATTAGCGCTGACGTTAGAGTGAGAGACCACTGTCACGTGTCAGGTAAGTACAGAGGGTCCGCACATCGTCAGTGTAACGTGAACTTTAAGTTGACTGATAAAATTCCTGTGATCTTTCATAACTTACGCGGCTACGATAGCCATTTCATTATGCAGGAGATTGGCAAGTTTGGTCAAGACATAAATGTGATACCAAACAACATGGAGAAGTACATGGCGTTCATGCTTGGAAAAAACTTAGTATTTTTGGACAGCTTTCAGTTCATGGGTAGTGGTCTAGACAACTTGGTGAAGAACCTACCAAGGGACGCTTTCAAATACACGTCAGAAGTGTTTCGTGATGAGGGGTTGGCACTTATGACAAGAAAGGAGGTCTATCCCTATGATTACATGGACTCCTTTGGTAAATTCGACGAATGCGAGCTACCCTCCAAAAAGGACTTCTACAGCATTCTGAATGACGAGCATATTACGGAAGAAATGCATGAGCGCGCTTGCAATGTGTGGGACTACTTCGACGTTGAAAACATGGGTGGGTATCACGACCTGTATTTGAAAAGTGACGTGCTCTTGCTTGCCGACGTTTTTGAGAACTTTAGAAAGACATGCCATCGTGAGTACAAATTAGACCCGTGTCATTATTTTACATCGCCCGGATTGGCTTGGGACGCCATGTTAAAGATGACTGGAGTGGAACTCAAATTATTGTCCGACATTGACATGTTCCAGTTCGTAGAAATGGGTATGCGTGGTGGTGTGAGCTACATATGCAACAGACATGGCGTGGCGAATAATAAGTACATGAAGGGGTATGATAAAGCGCAAGAGTCGAAGTATTTGATGTACCTTGATGCCAACAATTTGTATGGGTGGGCAATGAGCCAAAGTCTACCTACGGGTGGTTTTAAATGGTTGACTGAGAAAGAAATAGAGAAGGTCAATCTATGCGACTATCACAACAATAGTAAAAAGGACTTACTGCTTGAAGTCGACTTGGAGTATCCAGACCATTTGCATAACCTACATAACGATTACCCGCTGGCTCCTGAGAAGATGGAGATAACTGTTGACATGTTGTCGGAGTACTGCACGAAAATCAAAAATAAGTTTAATGTGAGTGTTGGTGGTGTGAAGAAGCTGGTGACTAATTTGATGGACAAAAAAAAGTACGTGTGTCACTATAGAAATCTGCAGTTGTACATAGATCTTGGATTGAAAATCAAAAAGGTGCATAGGGTCCTACAATTTGATCAGTCCAAGTGGTTGGGCAAGTACATCGACTTTAATACAGTCAAAAGAACTGCGGCTAAGAACGCTTTTGAGAAGGACTTCTTCAAGCTGATGAATAACAGTGTGTTCGGAAAAACGATGGAAAACTTGAGGAAGCGTGTGGACGTAAGATTAGTGACCACTGCGGAGAAATTTAAAAAGCTTGTCTCGAAGCCAACGTTTGTGTCTTGCAAGATATTTAGCGAGAACTTAGTCGCTGTCCACAAAGTCAAAGAAACGCTGACACTAAATAGACCCGCATATGTGGGTATGTGCATACTAGACTTGAGTAAAACGCTGATGTACAATTTTCACTATAATTATATTATGAAAAAGTACTCTAGCGACACCTGTAGATTGCACTTCACTGACACTGACAGTCTGTTGTACTCAATCAAAACTGACGACGTTTATTCCGACTTTATGATGGAGTGCGAAAAGTTTGACAATAGCGACTATCCCGATGACAGCCCATTCGCTTTTAAAGAAAACAAGAAAGTTATTGGGAAGATGAAAGACGAGTGCGCTGGAACGCCAATTATTGAGTTCGTTGGGTTGCGCAGTAAGATGTACAGTTATTTGAAAGAGGATGGAGGTGGTGGGAAAACTGCTAAAGGTATCAGAAAGAATATAATTAAAAAAGTGATCAGACACGAAGATTATAAAAGTGTGTTACTTGAGCAGAAACAATTGCGACACACAATGAAGACCATTAGAAGTGTCAAACATCAGCTCAGTAGCTATGAAATTAATAAAGTGTCGCTATCCTGCTTCGATGATAAACGATACCTTCTAGAAAATGGTATTGACTCCTATGCGTATGGTCACAAAAACATTGAAGTGAGAGGTGAGGCGACAAACACTGAGAGTAGTGAACAAACGGACTAATCAATTATTAACAGGTGGCAATAATCTAATTTGCATAACGGGTGGCAATTTTATCACGCGTGAGACACTTTTACGATACATAAATTTGTAAAAATGTTTAAACGACTATTTTTTAAATGTGATTTGACAAATTTGTGAAAATGTTGAAACGACACTTTCTATTTTTTAAATGTGATTTAACAAATTTGCGAAAATGTTGAAACGATTATTTTTAAATGCGATTTGACAAATTTGTGAAAATGTTGAAACGACACTTTCTATTTTTTAAATACGATTTGATAAATTTGTGAAAATGTTGAAACGGCACTCTCTATTTTTTAAATATGATTTAACAAATTTGTGAAAATGTTGAAACGACACTTTCTATTTTAAAAAATGTGATTTAACAAATTTGTGAAAATGTTGAAACGTCTATTTTTAAATATGACTGAAATAACACCAAATTTAGCGAAAATCGTGATTTGGTATAAATTTGGTATTGTTTCGCCAGCCTCGCGTGTGTTTGACATCAATTGAGTAGAAAACGTGGGAGGGGTGTCTAGCTTGACTAACGATCGCTATAGTAGTATAGCAGATGGGGGTGCGAGCTTATTCGATGTTAATCGTAAATATAAATACCGAAACATCGCCAAATTTGTCGAGTCGTGACTTGGCACAAATTTGGTGATGTTTTGGTGTTTATATTTACGGTTGACGTCGATTGGGCTCGCACCCCCATCTGCTATACTACTTAACACCAATAGTTTGGTTTCTTCTGCTGTCAGAAGGTGAGAAGGTCAAGTGTTGCCTCGTCGATTTCCTCTTCTAAGATAGTGGTATTATTGACATAGTTACTTTTTCTTTCTTCCAAAATGAATTTGAAACAATGAATATATTGCCAAATAAATTTTTAACTACCTATATAAGCATACAGTGCTAAAAGCCTTCATTTTACGTTTTACTTTTTTAACAAGTGCACTCAATTAAAAACAGATTAACAAAAAATAAACACAACAAATATCAACAACAAAACATATAAAATACAAAACCTGTGCCACCTGAAAATCGAAAAAAGAAACAGAATAACATAGCTTAATATTTGCCCAAGCCTTGCTGTCAATTCACATGAATTTTTCGAGGCAAAATCGCAAACTTAGAAGTTTAAGCATTCAAATGACTGTTCACGTTTGTGCGGTAAATGGAAAACAAACAATTACTCATTAAAGTATTAGTATATTATACTATTAATATTACTATTAGCAGAAATGCTTCTTAGTATATCCTCACAATTGACAGAAAGAATTTTAACAAAAAATATATTGTCGTCACAAAAATACACTATAATAACTGACCTTCTTGCTCATTTGCAACTTCCTCCAAACCTTCTGCCGTTAACATTTTGATGAGTTCACTAAAATTCGGCATTTCGCTTTGACGTTGTGGACGATTTTCGAAAGGTACTTCTTCATGGTCTCAGCAGAAAGAAAGAGCTTACGAAGACCCTGGTGTTTTCTGGGACATACAGTATAGAATAGCATTCACCTGTACCTCATATTAAAAACATTGTTTAAAAATCAGGTTTTATTGTAGAAGTATACAATAGTCTAAGTCTTAATTTGGATATATCCAGTTAAGCTGTAACATTTTTGAAGTCTTTAAAAACTGATTTATGGTCTTGGTACATGTTTTATAATTGTATTATTTCGTTTCCCGCCTTTTCAATAAAAGTGTTGTTTGCTTTTTACACTCTCACACTAACTGTAAAATGACACGAATAGTAAGTGTTCCACAAGTCAATATGAAACTGAAAATGATTGGCAGGATTGCCAACACACGTTAAAATATCACAAGTAAGAGTCATATTAAAGGCACACAATCACGCATCGGGGAGCTCAATCTTGAAATAATTCGTGGACAAATTCAAGTTGATAAAACATAGCGACGTATAAGTTGTTTGCGAACACTTTGCAAACGCAACGGGCAACGGTTTTCGAATATCACAGAAAAATCAACAATTACTTACTTCGTCAAAGTCTTGTTATTACTATTGTTCATATTCTTCCAACATCATTTCACTGTCGTCAAAAATCGAGCCGTCGCTCCTTATACATTCCGCCATTTTGCCATACTGTGCCCGCGCATAAACACTAATATTCAGCGGTCATTTTGTACATGTCTCCCTTTTTACACGCATAGTGTGTTACAAAATGTCTGACTTTTTACACGTCAGTGTGTTTTTAACTGATTTGCAACACGCTTTGTGTGTAGCAAGCCGTGTTGCATGCGTGTTGTAACGCATTTTATGTTATAACAACACGTTAGTGTGTTCTGGCTACGTGTTGTTACAACACGGCGCAACACGTCTAACATATCACAACACGTCAACAACACGCTCACGTGTGTTTAGAACACGCCTATGTGTATTAAGAACACGCCTACGTGTACTTAGAACACGCTTACAACACGCTAAGTTTTCTAGTGTGCAATACATTTAATAATGTTGTTGGCCTCAGCCAAATTATCTATTAAATAGGTGTCAGAGAATGGACAGTGGCTTCCCCATTCTTAAATTTGGGATAAATCACAGACACCTGTTCTGAGCCATCCAATGAATTTTTTTGACCTCTCGGTTAATATTGTCATTAAAATGTATTACAGTATTATGTCTGAAAAATATATGAATCACAAAACATATTTCTTTTTTGTTGCAAATTATTTTATCATTACGTACAGACAGCATAACACAATATCATAACACAATAACACTGTAGTGAACAAATTCAAGAAAAGATCTATAATTCATTACCTGACATACATTCCAGTGTATGAGTATAAGCAAGCATCTTTGGGGAAAAATGATTTAAAAAGGAATGAAATCCCTCAAGGCTGCTTGTTTGGTTCAAGGGAGATGCCTTCTTGATTCCATTCACTAATCTTTTGTTAGTCAAAGTTTTCTTTACTTTTTCATATAGAGTAGATTCTAAAATTAAAAGAACATATACTGTAACAATGTTATAAATTATATACACCAGGCTGCATAATTCGATGATGTTGAAGCAATGGTTGAAGGCTGGGGAAATGCAACCCTTGAAACTTCTTTTTTTATCTAACAAATTAGTTTTAATTACATAGTCAATTTTTACGCAGTAAAGTAATAATAGTGGTTTAATATGCATGATATTTTCTCACCTTGCGTCGTATCGCTCTCGCCGCTCTGCCCAAAAGTTATTCATCTTCCTCATCGCATACGGATGGATACGCAATTACGCCTATATCGTGTTTTTTAAAGCCACGGGATAGTTTTTTCATGTCCAGGCAAACAAACTCTGCTTACGAAATCGTTGGGCCTGAAATGCTTCGAACACACGCAACTGCTGTTAGAAGGCTCCCACTTTGCGCTTCACAAACTTTATCCAATGCCGGCGTCTTTCTACTGCTACTGGTCTAAGATCGTCAGCATAAGGTAACCTGTGTAGAGCTATACCTTGTTCAAAGTCTGGAGTGTTTGAAGACACGAATACAACGCATCGCGAAGGTATTTTTCTACACTTGTGAACACTTGCTTCGATAAAAACAAGTAAAATAACACCAGTCGAAAACACTTCCGTTCCCGATTTGACATCACAAGCCTTATTAGAACTCAGACTTTTTTTTCCCGGCCATATTTATTTTTCGGCTGTTTGATGCAAAATATCTCTGAAATTTTTTATTTGGTGCAAGTATGATTATATATCATTCGAATCGTCTCATTATGGTTGATTTTTAGAAAAAAAATGGTGTTCGTGATATATGCACTTTAACCGTTCGACCTTCTGTTGTTAACCGTTTAGTTAGTTTGCGAAACCGTTCGAACGTTTTTCGAAACCGTTCGAACGCTTTTACCAGCCGTTTGTCATCCGTTCGCCGTCCGTTTTTTTGGCCGTTTAAACGGAAAAGCGTTAAGGTACGTTTTCGCGTGGGGGGTCAACAAGGTTGGGGCAGATGTGAGACATCTGAAAATGTGCCAGTGGCAGATTGTGAGTACAAAAACGTAGTTAAAAAAAAAGGTTCAGGACAACTACATTTTTTGTAGTAATTTTAACTACATTTATTTAACCACACTGTTGTAGTACTTTTAACTACATTCATTTAACCACACTTTTGTAGTAATTTTAACTACATTTATTTAACCACACTTTTGTAGTAATTTTAACTACATTCATTTAACCACAATTTTGTAGCAATTTTAACTACATTTATTTAACCACACTTTTGTGGCAATTTTAACTACATTTATTTAACCACACTTTTGTAAACAGTTCAGTTTCACCAGCTGGAAGTTCAAGTAAATTAATATAGTGTGGTTGCCATTCCCATGTTGCACAGTTAGCATAAACCATCCCCTCGGCCGCAATATAGACTGGCATCAAATTTGACAGGTTTCTTGAAGCGACTATCATGGAAATACTGTCTTCTCGATAAATGTGTCAATTGATTCATCATTCTAGCAAAAGAAATACATGAGAACAATTACATTTGGGCCACTGATATGGGGCATAAGCCTCGACTAATATAAGCTCTGGCATAACCATTTCCCTCCCAGGGGCTCTCTTTTGATGAGTAAAATCGTCTGGCGTTAGACAAAGTAATTAACCTGGCGTTATATAGTCACAGTAAAATAATAAAGTGGCCAGTCTTGGAGAGAGAGAGAGTCAAACGAGATGTGCACATAAACAGACAATGAGATGTGGTGTATAAGCAGACAAAATAAGCCACAGCCTATTTTAATTGTGACCAAATGATCTGTTTATACGCGTACTATAGTTACATAATTCTGATAACATAATATACCGAACACATCTTAACAATTTATCTAAACTGTGAAATCCTTAATACAGATGTGTTGAGAAGGTATAGTAAGCAAACTCCAAAGAATAGAGATCAACTTTGATCTCTATTCTCGTCTGTGATAATAATATATTATGATAATAATATATATTATGATAATAATATATTATCACAGAATAGAGATCAACGACAACAGTTTGTCTCTATTCCGTCTGTGGAGTCTCGTCAAGTCTGTATTCAGCTTTTATTTTTCTGCGCTAGTAAACTATTAAAGAGGCCAAGTATAGGATAGGATAGAAACTTTATTTAAAGAGGGTTACACTAAATAGTACAAAGTACTAACAAACTTGTGGCCCTCGAAGTATATTGCAACGACAACAAAATAGGACTTAAAATGTGCACAAAATTAACCTCTGCAATATTTCACACCAAATTTATATCGGTAATGAAACAATATCAAAACATGATTACTAACCAGTAAATCGCATAGTTATAATATTAAGTTAGTAGTAATTACCTCTGTCATTTCCAATGTTGGTTGCGTTGAAAGAAAATTATTGAAATCCAAACGCGAATTTGACTGTAGCTACAGTACCGCTCAGAAGTAACCTAACACTGCGGTTGCGGTGAGGTTACGGTGAGGTAGCGGTGGAGATGCGGCGAGGTTGCGGTGAGGTTGCGGTGAGGTTGCGGTGAGGTAGCGGCGAGGAAGCGGTGAGGTATCGAGTAGTATAGAGAGTGGGGCTACGAGCCCAGCGACGTCAAACGTGAATATAAACACCAAAACATCACCAAATTTGTGTCGAGCCACAATTCGGCAATGTTTTGGTACTCACGTTTTATAATCGACGTTGGTGAGCTCACAGCGCCAGTCTCTGTGCTATCATGGTAATCGTTAGTCAATCTAAACACCCCTCCCACGTTTTCTACTCAGTTGATGCCAAATATTAAAAAAATCACAACTTTCGCTAAACTTTACGCTACTTTAGCCATATTTTAAAAAATAGTCATTTCAACATTTTCACAAATTTGTCGAATCGCATTTAAAAAATAGTCGTTTCAACATTTTCACAAATTTGTCAAACCACATTTAAAAAATAGAAAGCGCCGTTTCAACATTTTCACAAATTTGTTAAATCACATTTTCACAAATTTGTCGAATCACATTTAAAAAATAGAAAGTGTCGTTTCAATATTTTCACAAATTTGTCAAATCACATTTTTACGAATTTATGTATCGTAAAAGTGTCTCACGCGTGATAAAATTGCCACCTGTTATGCAAATTAGATTATTGCCACCTGTTAATAATAGATTAGTCCGTTTGTTCACTATTTTCAGTGTTTGTCGCCTCTTTTCTAAAATGGTGATCGTACACATATTTCGACGTTGTGATCCCTCCCGACAACAAGCCCAAGAAAGGCACGTACGGCGTCACAATCGCGACAATGCTTTCGACGTCTTTTTTTAATAACGGGTCTTTTTGTAGTTCGTCATTTAGTTCGTCGGGATTCTCGATAGCGAATTTGTCGATTAGCGAGTCAGTGAGAAAACAACCTTATGGGGGTTACGTCGCAGTGTTTAAGATGTGTCAGTGGATGTGTTGTTATCTCTCACTACAATGTTTTTGTGACCATATGCGTAGGAGTCAATGCCATTTTCTAAAAGGTATCGTTTGTCATCAAAACAGGATAGCGACACTTTATTAATTTCGTAGCTACCGAGCTGATGTTTGACACTTCTAATGGTCTTCATCGTGTGTCGCAATTGTTTCTGCTCTAGTAACACGCTTTTGTAATCTTCGTGTCTGATTACCTTTTTAATTATATTTTTTCTAATACCTTTAGCGGTTTTCCCACCACCTCCACCCTCTTTCAAATAGCTATACATTTTACTGCGCAACCCGACGAACTCGACAATTGGCGTTCCAGCGCACTCGTCCTTCATCTTCCCAATAACTTTCTTATTCTCTCTAAAAAAGAATGGGCTGTCTGCAGGGTAGTCGCTATTGTCAAACTTTTCGCGCTCCGACATAAAGTCGGAATAAACGTCATCGGTTTTGATTGAGTACAGCAGACTGTCAGTGTCGGTGAAGTGTAATCTGCAGGTGTCGCTAGAGTACTTTTTCATAATATAATTGTAGTGAAAATTGTACATCAGCGTTTTACTCAAGTCTAGTATGCACATACCCACATATGCAGGTCGATTTAATGTCAGCGTCTCTTTAACTTTGTGGACGGCGACTAAGTTCTCGCTAAATATCTTGCAAGACACAAACGTAGGCTTTGAGACAAGCTTTTCTAATTTTTTCTCGGTGGTCACTAATCTTACATCCACACGCTTCCTCAAATTCTCCATCGTTTTTCCGAACACACTGTTGTTCATCAACTTGAAGAAGTCCTTCTCAAAAGCGTTCTTAGCCGCGGTTCTTTTGACTGTGTTAAAGTCGATGTACTTGCCCAACCACTTGGATTGGTCAAACTGTAGGACCCTATGAATCTTATTGATTTTTAATCCAAGATCCACATACAACTGTAGATTTCCATAGTGACACACGTACTTTTTTTTGTCCATCAAATTAGTCACCAGCTTTTTCACGCCGCCAACACTCACATTAAATTTATTTTTGATTTTCGTGCAGTACTCCGACAACATGTCAACGGTTATCTCCATCTTCTCGGGAGCCAACGGGTAATCGTTGTGTAGGTCATGCAAATGGGCTGGGTACTCCAAGTCGACCTCGAGCAGTAAACCTTTTTTACTATTGTTGTGATACTCACGCAGATTAACTTTTTTTATTTCTTTCTCAGTCAACCACTTGAAGCCACCCGTAGGTAGACTTCGACTCATCGCCCATCCATACAAATTGTTGGCGTCAAGGTACATCAAATACTTCGACTCTTGCTCTTTGTCATACCCTTCCATGTATTTATTATTCGCCACGCCATGTCTGTTGCATATGTAGCTCACACCACCACGCATACCCATTTCTACAAACTGGAACATGTCAATGTCGGACAATAATTCGAGTTCCACCCCAGTCATCTTTAACATAGCGTCCCAAGCCAATCCGGGCGATGTAAAATAATGACACGGGTCTAATTTGTACTCACGATGGCATGTCTTTCTAAAGTTCTCAAAAACGTCGGCAAGCAAGAGCACATCGCTTTTCAAATACAGGTCGTGATACCCACCCATACTTTCAACGTCGAAGTAGTCCCACACATCGATGGCGCGCTCGTGCATTTCTTCCGTAATATGCTCATCATTCAGAATGCTGTAGAAATCTTTTTTGGAGGGTAGCTCGCGC
Source organism: Chrysogorgia sp. JL179-B06 (assembly GCA_035772405.1). Classification (NCBI taxonomy): domain Eukaryota; kingdom Metazoa; phylum Cnidaria; class Anthozoa; order Scleralcyonacea; family Chrysogorgiidae; genus Chrysogorgia; species Chrysogorgia sp. JL179-B06. The sequence goes on from JAYKKM010000309.1 coordinate 1,013,491, forward strand.
TCATCGAATTTATTAAAGGAGTCCATGTAATCATAGGGGTAGACCCCCTTTCTTGTCATAAGTGTCAACCCCTCGTCGTGAAACACTTCTGACGTGTATTTGAAAGCGTCCCTTGGTAGGTTCCTTACCAAGTTGTCTAGACCACTACCCATGAACTGAAAGCTGTCCAAAAATACCAAGTTTTTTCCAAGCATGAACGCCATGTACTTCTCCATGTTGTTCGGTATCACGTTTATGTCTTGACCAAACTTGCCAATCTCCTGCATAATGAAATGGCTATCGTAGCCGCGTAAGTTATGAAAGATCACAGGGATTTTGTCAGTCAATCTAAAGTTCACATTACACTGACGATGTGCGGACCCTCTGTACTCACCTGACACGTGACAGTGGTCTCTCACTCTAACGTCAGCGCCAGTGTACTCAACACTGCAAATATGGCAACTTTTAGCCTCGTCAAAGTTCTTCTTATCGTCATCAGTCAGTATCATTTCTTTGTTAAAGTGACTTTCAGATGTCTCTTTACAATATTCGACAATTTCTAACATCTCCCCAATGAACTTGTTGACTGCGTTTTCACCGCGATACACTTTCACTGGCTTACTGTACTCGTTGTCATAACAACAAACTAATTTGTACCCATAACCGCAGTCAACGTGCCTCTGGTAAGCATTTGTGTAGCTACACTCGCTTGATGGTGTCGCTGTGTGCACCTTCTGTGTGATAGCCTCGAAATCTGCGTACACCACAAATGGTACATTTAATTGTCTGCTAAAATTCTCATATTTCACTTTCGCACCTTTTTGTGGCATTTTAATAGCTTGCTTCCCATTAATGACCAAACACACTTCCACATGGCGTTCAAGCACGTCCGCACGGGTGAAACATTGCAAACAATACCTGCAAAAGTGCTTTCTCGCCTTGTGCTCTGTCTGACGGTACATGAATTTGTTAAAATCGCGAATGTACACATAATGCTTGTTGCCCACGTCATTAGTTATCAACAATAGGTCCATATGGTCAGGGTACGCCTCCTTAGAGACGTACACAGGGAATGGCTGCTTATCTTCATACCCAAAAACATTTACGCTAATATCGTTTGCCTTTTCGATCTTGTTGTAGTCTTTGAGTGTGACTGGGAAGTCAATTCCGTCATAATTCAGCTCACCGACGTGCCTAGCGTACTTCGACGTTCTATCGGAGTGTTTTCCAACAGGGAACTTATGCGCTAGGTGACACCATCTAAAACACTTGTTGTCATCATCATTATTCACGTTTACCAAACCCTTCTTACTATTGCGCAACTCCTTTGGTAACGTAATGTAGCTACTCCCGTGCAAAGGTCTGTAAATAGCGACATTGACGTAGTGTGCATCTATTTTGTCGATAGTCCATCCAGACCCCTCAGATAACCACCCAGCTATCCGCGTCAAAATCTGCTCCGACCCACGATTGGCAACACCCTCGATGTCGTGGTCATTAATGACGACGAACGTTTCGCTGTTAAAGTAGGCAGTTTTGTATGTGGTCTTATTGAGTTCTAAAACTTTCTCAAAAGTGACCTTAACTGTCTCTACCACTTTCATTCCGTTGGTCTCACCTAGTTCACGTCTCAAAAGATTAATGACAGCGCTTCTACTGCCGTTTACCTGATTGATGTCTCTATCGTCAATCACCTCGACTCCATAGGACCTTGTGAACCCTCTCAGTGCTCGATCCAACAGATGCGTTGACGGTGCGAGGTCTTCGACTACAGGTTGTGTTTCTTGATCTCTAAAGAAGCCGTGAACGTTGGTCGCTTCATCTGTTAGTGAATTGACAACGGCTGCACTCGTCTTATGCGCCCGTCTTTTTTTCAGCGGGTTTCTCACAGTCCGACTCATTGGCTTATACTTACACTACACTTGTTTTTTTCCTAAACCACTCGTCGTAATAATTGTCGCCACTTTCGCACCATCCTAGTTTTGGGTACACCACCCCAAACAAATTATCGTCGAACAAGTCTTTCACCTTCCCGTCTTTGAGGTCTGACACCTTCTTGAGTGTCTCGACTCGTCTTCTATGACACAACCTAATAATGTAGTATCCATATCTGCTAACATTTCTACCCTTTATCAAATTGCATGAGTGCAGCACATTGACAACTTTCAGGAAGTCCTCTTTTATCAACTCGAGGTGCTCACCCTTCACAACGTTCCGTAGTCTTCTCCCCATCCACCAAGACCGTTTGTGAACGCTTTTTAATCGCGTGAGTCTCATGTCGCTGTAACTCTGAGTGTAACCCCATTCGACGTCGCCACACTTTGGACACGCGTACCCACCACAGTCACTTACGTTTTTCACAACGTCACAATCCGAGCAGTAGTAAATTCTGAAGGTGTCTCCACACTCAACTTGTGTCTCATTCGCGATTTCGTCAATTGTGTAGCCGTAGCTCATCTGCCTCATAAGTTCGTCCATCACTCTTATACTACTCCAACATTTTTTTCACCGAACTAGTACCCATACCGCTATTCCACTACCCAAACCTAGCGCACCAACAAACAATAATTGGTATTCCTTCATTTCCGCACTTGGTTGGTAGTAATCCGCAATCTTCGGGAGGTCAGTGAACACTCGTCCGCTGTACCGTATGGTCATTACGCTTCTAAGTTCTTCCAACGCGTGGTTTGTGTCATTGATGTCAGCATTAGCATCAGAGAGCCGCTGTCGTAAACGCTGGATCTTATCTTTTTTAGCGATTTCATTTTCGTACCACACTTCTTTCGCACTGGCTAACTGTTCCAACGCATGGTTGTGCCTTTTCATCTCAGCTTCGTAACCTGAGTGATTAAACTTCGAAAACATGAAGCCAGCGCCTGCAAAAGCCACTGCATTAAATATCCCTCCAGCCACAACACTCACCATTAACTTACGTTGATTTGAATGGATCTGTCGGTATCCACTTTTTCGATTGCACCCACTTTACTAACAGCGTTCCTGCACCAACAGCTGCAGCAAGTTTCACTGTGCCTTTCACAGTCTCTGGTGTTCCCAATGGTTCTCCCAAAGCCTTCTTAGAAATCATACTCACTGCCACAGCACCAGTCGTAATAAGTAGCGCATCGTACAATTCGTTCATAAGTTCTTTTCGATCGATCGCAGCCATATACATTGTCGTGTGTTTTGTTCAAGAGTCAAATGTGTCTAACGCTGGACGACGAGTTTTGTGGTTCTCTGACACAGGTGCTGGTGTAGCGCTCACTTTTTCACTACTAATTGTGTACCATAACGAAGCGGCGGCGATGATAACACCAAGTGTTCCAACAATGTAACCATAGCTCCACTCACCACCCTGTTCTTCGTTGACTATCATTTCACGCATTTTCTTTTCTTTCGCAGCTTTCGATATCTCAGCCAACTTTTTACCAGCAGCGACGCGCTTTGGGTCCTTCACCTTAACACTTTTCACATCAGCCGTGATCTTCGCTTCAACAGCCGTCTGTGAGTCTTCAACCATCTAATACACTATCACGTGTTATCTTACTCACAGATGACCTCACAGGTGTCTCACAGTTGACCTCACAGGTGTCTCACAGTTCCAAACCAAAACGCACTAAAAAATTAGGATTTTTTCTGGGAGTATAACATAATGACTCAAGTCCAAGACATCGCAGAAGAGATGACTCAAGACCAAGCCCGCCAAGAAGAGGAGATCGACGCAATGCGGAGAATGTCCTTTGTCGACGTGTCTACCCCACAAGGCGCCTCTGGACCCAACGTCTTAAAAGGGTACTCGCAAGTCTTCAAGTTGTGCGACCCCGATCGTAAAAACGAAGAGGTGTCGAGACAATTTGGTGCCCAGATTCTCTACACAAAGTTCGCTCATGAGGCTTGGGTCGGGCTTGATGAAGTTAGAGCCAACAGGATGGTTAACGAACTAGCCAAGATGGTCCCTGTGTGGTGTTACTCACCGTTCAAACGTCTTACGTTAGCAAGTAGCCACTACTTGAGCAACCCTTGCGAGTCCGCCGCTACACTACTCGGTAACTATCTCGAAGTGTTCTTGGCGACCCTTATGTGGAAACCATGCTCAACCAAAGCCAAAGCGTGGCTAGAGCTCGCCGCAAACTGTGACGCCAACGTTTGTAGGGTGGGGTGTAATGAGATACTGAGTGCGGGCGATATTATGAGTCACATACTCTCAGACGCTCACCTGGATTTTGTGCACGGCGGCGCGTCGTACAATTGTTACCCATGTGGTGTGGTTACCAACAACCCAATGCATCGCTCAAGACATGAGAGCTCGAGGTCCCATCTTAAAAACTTGGAGCTTCAGCGGATATTTAACAACGAACAACAGTTGCCGCAAGAGGGGAGAGCGTTTCTCTGGAGGTATAGTAATCATGAAGAAAATTGGTAAACTAGAAATCGTGATTGGTCCCATGTTTGCAGGAAAAACAACAGAGACTCTTCGCAGGTTAGTCACGTTAAGTAAATCAGGGCTCAAAGTCCTTTACATGAACAACACAGGTGACACTAGGCGAACTGACCACACGTTCTCCACACATCGTCAGACCATTGTTGTTGGATCAGACAGTTTACCTGCGAAGTTAATCACCAACCCCCCACGTTCTTCCGAGATATCTGACTATGACGTCATTGGCATTGATGAAGGTCATTGGTACTCCGATCTGTCAGTTATTCGTGAATATGTCAAAGCTGGCATCCACGTCATTATTTGTGGTCTCATAACAACAGAGCATTTAAAAAGACTTGGCGAACTCGACACGCTCTTCCCAGTAGCGGACGACATCACATTTCTAAAAGCGTACTGTGCTGTTTGTCGTGACACTTACGGAACAACTGTTGAAGCGCCATTCAATTGGAGATATAACCCAGGACCATCATTCGTTGGTGGTGCTGAGCAATATCGCGCAGTGTGCTGACGTCATCATCCTTCCACACAAAATTAAGGGTGTTCTCGGATACCCCACTTTTTTAAATTTAGACATTGGTCACATGAAGCGTCCAATGTCATAGAAACATTTTTTCACACAGTGGTCAGAAGGTTTGTGAAATAAAGAGAGAAATCTTCGCAGATATTTTTAACGAGTTAAAAAAAACGTCTTTAGAAAATGCTAGAGCAGTTGTCGCTTCAAACGTCGTCTCAACAACGAGAACGAGTGCTAATTCGACTTATTACTCGCTGTCTAAAAAGTCTCTTTACAATAACGTCTCTCATGGTTACTCAACGCTGACTTATTTTTAAATTTACGAAAACACTGGGAGCACTGAAACCCAACGTCAAAGAGATATTTTATTACCGTGGTAATAGCGTCGTCGTACGAATCGCATAAGAGTGTTAGATAACCAGCGGATTTATATCTGAGCAACAGAGACTCCTGCTCTTTGGACGTCTTGCCTGTGCCACCTGGGTTCTTGAACTCAATCACAAGCCCGCTGTGCTGTCGGTTTGCATTAGCGATAATCAAGTCAGGCGTCCCACGTTGGTAACCTTTTTTCCACGAATTTATTCTTTTACTCGAGGTGTCTTGATTCTCACCACAAGCGGCTATCAAAATAGCTTCTGGATAATATTTCCTAAGAAAACCGACGACTTTCGTGTGGAGATCGAACTCGGTGATCATTTTAAACTGATTGTGTTTGAGACCAACGTCGGCTAAACTTTTTCTAATGCTTGGTAAGACTTCTGAGTGCACCCACCTTCCGAAGTGTCTCGCACGCTCCATTTTACTCGAGAACGTTAGTGAGTAGACCCCAAGTTCGTTGATAAACGAGGCCTGCTCTATCTTCATTTTACAATCAGGTTCGACGTGGTCGTTGACTGCATCTTTTGGTCGAGCGTAACCTAGAGCACTTGCGACTTCTCTTGCTTTGAACCATATGTCACCGTTGTGATTAGCCATCGTGATTTGGTGACCATCGAATAATTGCACTGAGTTGGTTGCCTAAAAAAAACTACTCGACATAGGTGTCGGGTTTTTTATAGATCTGGTTTGTTGTGTACCAATGCAGCAGGTGTGTTTTACTAGTCTTCAGTTTTCTACGTCGTCTGAAAAAGTTTCTAATGTTACGAACCAGTTTTCTGAACCAACCCATTACATAACTTAAGTCACGTCTCCTACTACCCCCACAGTGTCTGATTCTGCGGGTAACATAATAGGTTTGCCGTAAGTCTTTTTAGACCTCATACCAATCTCAGCGTGGAGCTCGAGAGTAACGTCACCGCGACCAAATGATCCACCAGCTTTGAACATGTGGTCAGTCGTTTTATTTATCTTATATGTTTCATGAGGTCTCGAAATACACGCTCCCATTTACTTTACACCATATTCCTTCATCATTTCTCCACCCATGATTATGATGTCTCGGTTTGTCATGTAACCACTCACGATTTTCACACCGTAGAATTCTATCAACGATGGGTATGCATAAGGTGCGAGTGGTATTCTTGGTCGATGTATTCCAAAAATTGTTCCATAGGGTGTGCCTATCTTTTTCATGTTTGCTATGAAGTCTGAATCGGTTGACTTAACGTTGTTGACCCTGACGTGTGAATTGTCCATTTGCCAGTGTATTGATATCATATGCATTTTTGTGAGGTCGACACCACTCGGAACAGTGCATATGCTCTCCATCGCTGGGACACTACCACCATACGCTAGTCCATTAGTCATACCAGTCTTGTACCCTATGAACTTATCCCACTGACCATCGTCGTTTGATATAATTGTCTCCCAATTTGATCCAGCGGTACGAGTAGGTAACCTCACTACGACAAAAATGGAAAGATCACACCATTGCATACTGGGGCAGTTAAAATGGAGACCTGACTCAAGTGGGATTGGTGTTAACACAGGTGATAGAAAACTTTGACTCACACTGCTGATGCCGATAATAGGACCATAAGTTGGGTTGTTTTGCACTAATTTACTTGTTTCACCAATGGCTTTCACTTTGTTTGAACCATTGGTGTGAAATTCCACGTTTTTCAAGGCGTGTGTGCTAACGTTGAAGTCGAGCACAAGATTATACGACTGACTCTTGAGGTAGCCTGACAGCAATTGCTCTAGAGTTCTTTTGTTTGTGACGTCTGAGTCGTCGACTGGGTCTGCTACGTTTTTTATTGCTGAGCCTTGCATGTCTATTATTCCAGACATCCTCCCACCGGTCGCACTTAATTTAGGATCTTCGTCCAGATGCCTTTTCGTTCTCTTTAGTATTTTATCGTGAGGGTCGTCAGACTCATACCCATAGTTTAGACTCATTACTACTTCAAGGTGTATTTGGTTAGTAGATAGCCAGAGACCGCTGAGAACCCTAACACTATCGCCAGCGTTGTCGTGTCTGACTCGCTTGTGGTGGTGGCCACTGTTTTTCTCACAGGAAGTGGTGTCACGTTTTCTTGGTAAACTTTTTTAGCCACCACGTTTTCTTGGTGAACTTTTTTAGCCGCAAGACTCGCTGGCGTTACTAAGTTAGTCACCACATTTTCTTGGTGGACTTTTTTAGCCGCAATCGTTGGTGTTGTCGCATTCAAGCGAGTGTTCACTCCAAATCTCATGGACTCTGTAGCAATCTTTAATAAGTTGTTGTACCCAGCGATTTTGTTCTTGAGAATCACCACATTACTTGGCATCAACCATGTACTTGGCGACACTGCAAGATTTTGGACAACGTTGGTGTCTCTAATCGATTTATTCATGTTGAGAATCCATGTCGACACGTCATAGTTGATAACACTGTCAGAAAACAACTTTCGGAATTCTTGTTGGGTCTCTAGACTCCCTGCAGAACCACCGACGACTGATACACGTGTTCTCGCTTGCGCACCAAGTGTGGAGTACACAAAGGCCTCTATGCTTTGATTTAGATATTGCAGCCCAATGTTGGTAAAGCCGTCTGAGAGTCGCGCGACGTATCGTTTGTAGTCGTTATGGGTGTCGTTGAGTGTGAAGACTCTAGATTCGCCTAAAGTGCCATCGCTCAGGACTTTATTCTGGTAATAATGTTTTCTGGGAATCTTAGAAATCTTACCATACAATTCGGAAGCGTTGAATTCTCTACTTATTGATTTCATGGTCTCGCCACCTTCCATTCTTCTGAGAAGTCTTCTAATGGTGAAGTACAAATGAAATCTCATCACACTTGTGACCACGGGGTGAACTTCTTGTGACACTGATAAATGTTGCAGTGACACCCCACAACAGAAACTCGCACAATACGTTGCAAACACAAGGCGATAGTAAGATTCGCTGTCATCCCACTCTGATTTTGTCTTTGACGTGGTGATTTGTAAGGTTGGTAGCTTTGACATGAAGTAGCTATTTTGGTTAACAAAGACTTTAAAGTTATTCACTGGATAATTCAACACATTTTCTGTTGGATAGCCATCCCAAAGCCCCCAGTGGTTCTTATGACCTTTTGGCAGTGGTTGGATAGCTCCACCACCTTGCCATATTATTGGGAACTTACTATTGTGTAGCCACTTCCACATGCTTTTATCATTTTTGAAGGTTGTGCTGGTTATGTCCGTGCTGAGGATGTCGTTGTTTCTGAAATATATGTCGACACTCATGATCTTACCATCTTGCAAAATATTTGGATAGAACTCGAATTTGCTTAGAGTGGCGTGGGGGTACTTTTTGATGAGGTCTGCCTTTGCGTCGTGTGCAGCCTTCGACGTGTTAGCCATCGCGAGTTTGTAGTACTTTCCATAGTAATCACGAAGGGCTTTCTGCATATAATATACCATATGTTATACATAATGCGAAAGTTGACGGTATTCATTGAGGGTGTGGAAAAAGTTGTGTCCTTTGACAACGCGATAATGGTCACGCACGACAACCCGTGCATTATGGTCAAGACAGCCACTGTGTTTTGGGACTACAATAACCTACGTGATGATATCGGCGTACTTATCCCCATGCTGAGCCACCCTTCGAGTGATCTTAAAAGCACGATAACGAGTAGGGGGTACGCTAACTTCGACGCGCTGGTCGAAGCAATAAAAGAAGCGACTAAAAAACGTGGTAGGGGGGACGTTGAGATAGAGAAAATACCGCTCACAAGTAGATGTAGGATTAAGGCTAGCACTCCAATTAACCTTGAACTCGCTGGGCCTCTACTTGGTTTCGCGATTGGTAGGGTGATTAAGGGTGACTCGAGGTGGTACGTCAGCCCAAACAAGGTCGACATGCTTAGAGGTCTGAAGTACATAGAAATCTTATGTGATATTGTTGAAACTGGGAGCAATGTGGGTATTGATGGGAAGCGAAGCAGTGTGATCACAACGTTGCCAATACCCACTAAACAGTCTTTGAATGGGTCAGTGCAACGTCATGTGGACATCGAGTCTAAGGTGAGTATTAAAAAAGGTGCTTACTCAAGTATGACATTTCGTGTCAAACCAAATAACGACGATCCCAAAATTGGCGCGGTGCTATTGGAACTGTATATTGTGTGAGTTATATGGAGCTCGGTGTGGAAACAGAACAAGGGTTGCGAGACATTTATTATAATCCTAAGACGGGGTTCAGTGGTGTAGAGAAATTGTATCAAAGCGCATTGGGAGACGGATTGAAAGTAACTAGAAAAACAGTGAAAGAATGGTTGACAGCGCAGGACACTTACACTAGGTACAAACCCATTGTGAGAAGACATAAATTCCGCGCGACTTTTGTCGGATTTCTTGGTGAAGAGCTCCAAATGGACTTAGTGGACATGAGTAAGTACTCAAAACAGAATGGTGGTTATTATTGGATATTGACAGGCATTGAAATATTGAGTAGATACGCTTTTGGTATTGCGGTTTACAGAAAAGACACTAAGAACATGACTAAGGCTGTTGGAAAATTGTTGGTTGACTTTGAAGATCGGTTTGGAGCCACACCTAAGTTAGCGCAATTTGACGACGGACTTGAATTCTACAATGTTGGTGTGAAAAGTTTGTTGAAAAAACATGGTGTCGAATATTTCAGCACTAAGAGCGATAAAAAGGCCGCTGTTGTCGAGCGTTTTAATAGAAGTCTCAAGAGTATTATGTGGAAGTATTTTTATACCCGTGGAACGTACAAATGGATTGGGGGTCTCGACCAGTTTGTAAGCAATTATAATAGCAATGTGAATCGCAGTATTATGATGAAGCCAAAGGATGTCGATAAGTCAAACGAAGGCGAAGTGTGGACCACTTTGTTTGGTCACCAATTTGCAGACAACCCATTGCCAAAGTTTAGAGTTGGTCAATCAGTGAGAATTAGTAAATACAAGAGTGTGTTCACAAAGGGTTACGAAGCTAACTTCACTGAAGAGTTGTTTAAAGTGGTGAAAGTTATTCGCGGTGATCCGAATGTATACGAAATTGAGGACCACACCGGTGAACAGATTATTGGTAAATTTTACGAACAGGAATTATCGCTGGTTAATAGGAAACGTGGTGACGATGTGTACAGAGTTGAAAAGGTGTTGAAAAGAAAGAAAGTCGGAGGGAAGAAGATGGCGCTGGTCAAATGGTTAGGTTATGAGAGCAAACATAATTCGTGGATACCGGAAAGCGATATTCAAAATGTAGGTTAGTGTAATATGGCCGAGGGCGGTTTCGACAACCTTGAGATGGGTAGCTCTAACGAATACAAAGATATCGTCGACGACGAACTAGAGCGTAGTCTTGAAAAAGCCACTAAAGATAGTGAGCTAGCTTGGGACGACCCAAACGTTACAGTCGGCGAGAGAGTTAGACTGACTAAAGTGAGGGGTGGGCTGGCTCGCGAGCATGGTAGAAGGGAGCGTCGACGTGTGGAGGAGGCCTTTAGCAATATTGAGACGCGGATTAACGACAACGCAAAAGACTACGAAGACGTCGCGAGGAGTGCGTCATTGTTAGACACCACGCGCGCGGAGCACGTCGACATACCTGGACTAACACCAATCGAGAATCGCGAGTTGAATAGCACACTCAATCCAAGCGAGAATATGCTGCGTGAGTCTAGAATAGGCGACGCTGGTACATTGCAAATAAAAGCAAACCATTTTCGAGACTTGATAGACAAAGCGGGTGAGAGAATGGCAGAGCTTGGTAAAAAAGATCTCACAACTGTGGGGAGCGAAGAGCACGTTAATCTAGCCGAAAGAGTGATTGGACTCATACAGGCTAAAGACGTGCTTATTGAACAGCGGGAAATAGAAGAGGTTAGAGAGCGACAAGAGATCGACATTGACAAGTTTCAGAAGTTCAAGAAATGGGCTAGAGAAAATATGGTTGGGATGAGTGCTTTAGCGATTTCAGTGGCAGCAATTGTGACGACTGTTATTATCGCTGGGAGGTCTAACGTTATGAAAGGCGCTATGGCCACGAGGTCATTCGCACAGGCTGTTAAGAATGCGATAACGAAGATGGGTCCATGGGCTGTTGAATTAGCGAACTTAGTTTACGACGCGCTGGTGACAGGCGCAAAGGGTCTCGCTTGGTTAGCTCAAAATCTGTGGGTGTTTGCGGTGACATTCGCGTGGCTTGCGTACAATTATCTAAACTAGAGAGAAAACGTGATTCGTGGGAGTCAGAGAGCGATATTCAAAATGTGAGCTAATGTAATATGGCTGAAGGTGGGGAAGTTTTTGACGAGATCGAGATGGAAACCCTCAATAAGTACGAAGACATGAGTGATGAGCAATTAGAAAAGACGCTCGTCGATGTCGAAGATATTGTTGGAGGCATGTACGGTAAGTACACTGAAGACAACATGCCGGAAGACGTTCGTGTTAATTACAACGACTATCAAGACCAAGCGAAAAAGATAAGGAGTGAGCTAGACGCGAGACGAGATTGGCAAAAAGAGACGCCATTTATTGATACTGATGATGGTAAGACGGTGACGATAAGGGGGACCAACACAGAAGTCCCTGCAGTGGAGTTTGTTGAGCAGGAGTCATATGGTGACGTCAATGACGCAAGCTACAGTATAGCTCTTGAAGTGAGGTCAGACGATCTTTATAAAAGATTGGACAAGCTAAACGCAGTCAACAAAGAGATAGTAAAAAATCAAGTAAAAAGAGTCAAGGCTATAGGTAAGAAAATACGTAAGTTGTATAAAAAAAAACTCGGTCTCGACGACGCGTCAAGGGAAATAGTCAACAGATCGTATGTGACGGACTCAGAGGCTATTCTTTTCAAACCGATAAGCAAAGATGGTAAATATGGAAGTCCTAAACTAATTCTAAAACCTGGGAAAAGAGGTTTGATCTACAGTAAAGACGCTAGTAGTAAAAATGCGATTGAGCAGTTCAAAAAATTAGTTAGTCAAATCCCTGAGAATGCAGAAACAACAGTTGTCACAACAGAAGTGGCCTCAGACGACCTCCCAGTGATTGAGACAAGAGTGGATCACGACGACATACCTGGGTTATCACCAGACGAGAACCGTGATCTGAGTGGTGTGGTTAATCCAAGCGATAGTGTGGTGCCTGAGTCAAGAACAGGTGACGATGGTGCGTTGCAAGCGCAGGTAGACCACTTTCAAGAGACGATAGATGAGACGAGTGGGAGATTGGCAAAGCTTGATAAAAAAACTAACCAAACTGGTCTCACGCCCGACGAAGAGCGAGAGCACGTTGGTTTGGTTGAAAGAGAGTCAGGACTCAAGCAAGCCAGAGACAGAACTATCGAGCAGCGACAAATAGAAGAGGTTAGAGAGCAGCAGGAAGTCGACATTGACAGGTTTCAGAGATTTAAGGAATGGGCTAAAGAAAATGTAGTCGGGTTGAGCGCTGTAGCAATTTCAGTGGCTGGGATTATAACAACTATTATTATCGCTGGTAGATCCGCTGTTATGAGGGGTGCTATGGCTACGAGGTCATTTGCACAGGCTGTTAAGAACGCGATAATGAAGATGGGTCCATGGGCTGTTGGGTTGGCTAATTTAGTTTACAATGCGTTGACGTTGGGTGCGAAGGGTCTCGCATGGTTGGCTCAAAATCTGTGGGTACTCGCGGTGGTACTTGCGTGGTTTGCTTATGATTATTACAAGCTAAAACGGTAGCGATAAAACATATGTAAAGTATATGAACGTCACGTCAGCAGAGTTGAGCCCTGGTTTTAGACGATCGACCATGGGTGTCATAAAAGGGGTGAGAACGCAACACGTAATCACGTTGAACCCTAATAAAGTCAGTCCTGGTGAGGAACTTTACATTGATATACCGAAGCTCAAGGTTAGTAGCTGTTTGGTGCCTGGATCGTTGGGTCTAGTGTTCGACTTTAAGAATGCAAACGCCAAAAGCTGGTTCTTGAACAATGTCAGCAAGTTGTTGGTTGAGAAACTTGTTGTGAGACTAGCTGGGGAAACTGTGTATGACAACAATGGGGAAAATTACACTGGTGTTTATCGCGACCTTTGGGAAAGTGTCACTGCGCGAGACCAAATGATTGACTATGGTATTGGTGGTGAGAACTTGAGAAAGCTAGTTTCTAAGGATGACAGTGGTGCGACGAGTGGGAACGTTGCTAAAGTTAGTGATGCGTTGATGTTTGGTGTGATTGGGACGAAGCAGCGAATAAAACTTGGTAAAATCATGAATGACCACGGGTTGTACGCTCCTTTTAGCATGAACAACAACTTGCAGTATGTCATCACACTTCCGAAGGCCACAGACATCATGGTGGCGCAATCCGGTAGCGCTGTGGGCGGATACACTCTGGAGAACCTCGAGCTTGAGTACGAGACGATTGATAACCAGGAGCTCGCTGACGAAATAGCGTCGGGCTATGCAAGTGGTCGTAGTTTGTCGTATGAGCACGTCACGTTGATGAAAACCACCGAATGGGACAAAGGCACGACCATTGTGAATGAAAACATTAATCTTCCAAGAAAAAGCATGAAGGCAATTGTGTTGCTATTCACGAATAAGGTGCGAACAGACAGCGAGGAGTTTCTTTACCCAAATATTGAGAATATTAGAGTCACAATTGAAGGTGTACCAAATAGCGTGTACTCACAGGGTATTCCAAAGTCGAAGTTCTACGCAGAAGCGAAGCGACTGTTTGGGTTGGGTGAAGAACACGCTCAGTTCATGACCATACAGAAGTTCTATAAAGATGGCTTTGCGTTAGTCATCGACTTGAGGAGTGTTCAAGATAATCGCAATGTCGCCACTGGCAAGAACATTGTAAACACACAATCCGGCGTGCTTCTTGAAATCACGAAGAAAGCGACGACCGCAAATGTCATGTGCAGGGTGTTTGTGATAAGTGATGGGTTGGTCAACTTTATGAACAATGGGTTGCAATCAATCCAGTATTAAATCAAACGTGAGTTAATGGAGACTCCGTTTAATATGTTAATCGTTGGTATGACAGCTTGTGGTAAGACACATTATTTGCTGGAAACATTGGAATCTGAGTACTTTAGTAAATTTGACTACATTGTGTTGATTTGCCCTACTTTTGAGTGGAACAAAGCGTACCAAGATTGGAAATATGTGCGCGACCCCGACGTGTTAGCGATAGACTGCGCGCAAGACAGTGTCGACGCTGTTCTCAAGTGTGTAACAAATGTTTTTAAAGGCACTAACACTCTGATTGTGTTGGACGACTGTGCAAGTTCTCAAGATGTCAAGAATAGGACTAGTCAGTTGGTCAACTTGGCTTTTAGTGCGCGACATTTTATGTTGAGCGTCATTGTCATCACACAACAACTGACGTCGATCGCAAAACCGTACAGAGAAAATATTAGTAAGCTCGTTTGCTTCTACTGCCCAAGTAGGAGTGATATGAAGGTCGTTATCGACGATTACCTTGGAAACATTAGCAGAGAAAAATCGTCGGCGATCGTGACCGCACTAAAAAATAATAAGTACGCCAGACTTGAAATCTCACTGCGCTATCCATACAGTCACGAAGTTGTCATTCCGCAATAAAATATGGGTATAAGTAATAGCGCGATGGTAAAACGCAAAAGTGAGGAAAATCCCGCGGTTGAGGAACTAGTTGAGGACATTGATGATACTCCGACTGTGGAAGACAACATTGACGTTAGAAGAGCCGAACTTATTAGACTGTCTGGCGATGGTGTGGTAAGCCAATCTGAAGCGTACATTAAAAAAGCGTCCGCAAAGGTTATCGACAAGATATGGCACCAATATGAGTTGAAGAGAATGGAAATCGCAAACGCTTTTCTCACCGACTTGTTAATCAGCAAATTCGCTAGCTTATTAGATGGGTTGAACGCTATAGAAAACCCTGACGAACTAAATGACGAACTACAAAAAGACCCGTTATTAAAAAAAGACGTCGAAAGCATTGTCGCGATTGTGACGCCGTACGTGCCTTTCTTGGGCTTGTTGTCGGGAGGGATCACAACGTCGAAATATGTGTACGATCACCATTTTAGAAAAGAGGCGACAAACACTGAAAATAGTGAACAAACGGACTAATCTATTATTAACAGGTGGCAATAATCTAATTTGCATAACAGGTGGCAATTTTATCACGCGTGAGACACTTTTACGATACATAAATTCGTAAAAATGTGATTTGACAAATTTGTGAAAATATTGAAACGACACTTTCTATTTTTTAAATGTGATTCGACAAATTTGTGAAAATGTGATTTAACAAATTTGTGAAAATGTTGAAACGGCGCTTTCTATTTTTTAAATGTGGTTTGACAAATTTGTGAAAATGTTGAAACGACTATTTTTTAAATGCGATTCGACAAATTTGTGAAAATGTTGAAATGACTATTTTTTAAAATATGGCTAAAGTAGCGTAAAGTTTAGCGAAAGTTGTGATTTTTTTAATATTTGGCATCAACTGAGTAGAAAACGTGGGAGGGGTGTTTAGATTGACTAACGATTACCATGATAGCACAGAGACTGGCGCTGTGAGCTCACCAACGTCGATTATAAAACGTGAGTACCAAAACATTGCCGAATTGTGGCTCGACACAAATTTGGTGATGTTTTGGTGTTTATATTCACGTTTGACGTCGCTGGGCTCGTAGCCCCACTCTCTATACTACTGTATCGGTTAGGTTGCGGTCTACACATCTAACCGCAACGGTCGACTAAACGCTTCGGGTTCCGAGTTCATCCGACCAAAAGCCGGCAGCAGAAAGACATGACGCGGACGTCAAATAACTTGCCGTATCAAGTTCAAAACAAAGGGAATTATTAACTGGTAATCATTCGAGCAGTTTTGAAGTCATTCTTATATTAGTCTCTGTATTCTGCATACAATGTATAACGATTTCGTGGTTGAACTCCTAACAAGGACGACGACGTTGGTACAAATGCACAAACTGAAAGCCTGTTATGTTGGAATTTATCAAATAACGTTAACAATAATATCTCCCGAAATAGTCTTACCAAATAACTATTATTGCGTGAAAGCATTTTAGGAGAAGAAAATTTAACGGGCATCTTGATACGATTTACGATTATGTTATAACTGTTGTGTTTCGAGCCGTTTATTGACCCAACGGCATGTTTTGCTGTCGCATGTTTCTTAAACTCATCGGGTATATTATATTATACTCATCCCGTTTCAAACGTCGAACTTATCATGTGTCGAACCTAGATAAGTGACAAATTCGACGTTTGAATAAGCATATATCCGACCAAAGCGGTCGAACTTAATAATATTGCGGTCGATCTTATCACGTGCATATAATACGGTCAATTGACAAGTTTCAAAACTCCAAATCCGTACTACAGTACGTTAAAAAATATTGTTTGATGAACTACTGTATATCATTGGCATTGCTATCCGACATGCTTCTCATGTATGTAACTGATTTCTCTTATGTGAACTATAAGATAACGTAAAAAACCTCAAGTTAAACCAGAGCTTTTGACATGTGTATTGTCAATTTCCGTTTAATTCGGCACGTGGCGCTTTCGCCACGGTGAGCCAGCATGCCTGGAGACTGGCAGGCACTCTCATTGCAAAGACTTAAAACTGTGAGTAATTCTCTAATAACTAATACCGCCATGCAATATATACTATAAAATCATGAGGGAGTACACAACTTTTCAAAGAGAGTACCACCGGAGTGACCCGTGAGTGACCGGACAAGTAAACAAATCAACGAGCGTCCGATTTATTTTATCAGCCTAAACTGCTATAGTACTGCTAGAAGATGGTAACCATTAACAACTTCATTAACCACTTTTCCATTCTGCGTCGACATATAGCCCAACTTTATCACTTTACCTGAAAATTGATATTGAGCAATCGAAGCGCGCGGTCACTCAAAGTGCTTCAGTTTTGTTTCAAGCGTGGCAAACCAGGCCACGTGTCAACAGTGCCAGTGGCAAAGCAGGCCAAATGCATGTCAACAGATGCCAGTAGCGAAGCAGGCAAGTGTCCTTTTTGTCGTCTGTGGCAATAGCGAGTCTCGGAATAGAAAATGTCATGAATATTTTTATCATGAAAATTTTTATCAAAAATCAAAACATTTCTCTTCATGTTTCCCTGAGAATGATTGTCAAACAGAGCTTGGAATGCTTCGCATGAACGGACCCACAGACGGAGTCACGGCGTTTATATCACCATCTAGTAATATAATTTATCCGCGACACAAGCTTCACATATTCAGACAAAAATATGTTTGTCGCGAATGGTGGTATTTCTAGAGTATGACTTTTGATACCCTGCCCTTAAAAACAATGTCGCGCTCCGCCGCTCCTTGTCTCATTCTTATCGGGAAAGAAACAAGTTTAAAGCAGATCTCGAAGTTTTAATTCCTTCCTGTTGAAGCAGATCTGTAATTTTAGTGACCTGCACTAGGCTTTGGCCCATTGTGCCAGCATAATTTTTAGCATAATGGGAGCAAAAAAGCATAATTTCTAAAACGAGCACTGCTCGAGCATAATCCTAAAATTTTAGCACTTTTTTAAGCATAAAAGGTAATATTACTCATTTGGTAGTCTAGAAAGTCAGAAACTTGTTACAAGACCGCTTTCATAGTTTCACTTTCATTGTGGGCAGTAGTAGTGCAGACTGTGCACTGCAGTACACTGTACACCTGAACTGCCGAGCAAAAAGCCTGGGAACGAGCCACGAGGTTGTAAACACTACTGCCAAAATGGCGTCAAACATTTTTTGAGTTGTTGAATTTATGTAAGAATCTGTGAGAATATCGAGCATTTATGTGAGAATATCGAGCATAATTTGTGAATTCTAGCATAATTTTTAGCATAATTAGGCAAAATTGAGAGCAGTGCTATTAGCATAATATGCCAATTTTTTTAGCACAATGGGCCAAAGCCTAACCTGCACTCGAGAAGAAGAAAGTGAAATTATTCGCTCCCTCGCGTATCGAGATAGCTTTCCCATTGTTGCTAGATATTAAAGCTTGAAACTGTCGATTGTCGAACACACATAACTGCTTATAACGATTAAGACAACGCGCAAAGGAAAAGGACGCTAAACTTCGGAAATAAGCGACTTTTTTACCCAAGAGGACGACAGTGAGACGATTCTTTCCCTCACGTATCGAGATAGCTTTCCCATTATCAATTTAAACACGGTAACGGTATTTGGAAACGAACTTGCCAAGCTACGACAAACGCCAATCGAAGAAGTGCAGACAACGTGCGAAGGAAGGACGCTAAACTTTGGAAATAACCGACTTCTTCCGACACTACACTCGTGAAATGACGCCATACGAACCGCGCAGCAGCGGTTGAGGTCGAACCTAAGATGATCCGCGGATGGTCCTCGGTCGATCCTCGGGTCAACCTAGGATGATCCGCGGATGACCAGCGGTTCAACCGCGGATGACCCGAGGATCATCCGCGGATCATCCTAGGTTAACCGCGGATTTTGTTAGGTTACTTCTGAGCGGTACTGTATGCCAAAGGATTCACGCATGTCGCACTGTGGCGACTGGAGAAGCGATTCGAGCTTCAATGCTGTGTCGGATCAAAATATCCTGCATTCTGATTGGTAGAGCCGCAGTCGGACCTCTGCGAAGACAGTACTTCCATTTGTGTTGCTAAATTAAGAACACCGTCATTGTCGCCTGATTGGTTGAAAACTCATTTAATTGATCCGATTGAAATAAATGGTCAATCACAAAGATAGGAAATATGAAAATAAATATAAATATATGTTCACCTTAGCTTATAAAATAGTATTTTCGCGTACCGTGTAAGGTAGCCTATTACATGTTTCGATCGTGTGTTACTGAGAGAACATTTATTTGACTGAAACCCGATTCAAACGCCAATCTGGAGACCAATCTGCTAATCAAAGTTTATATAATAATTAAATAAACTGATATACGTCGAAACGACGATCGCGGTCATTGTAGTTATTGATGGCGAAATAAATCATATTGGCTGCCAATACGAATTTACGGGTCATCTCTTCACTCAGATACATATCATATACATATGCATGCATGTAGTTTTCATGTGACTGGCTATACGGACAATACGAGAGGCAATGGCCTCTTATGCCCGTAGCCTTAGTTACATATGCGCTGTGGCATACGAGGCCATTGTCCGTCACATGAAAACTAACGGTACCGCAAAGTCCTGGTCCAGTTTGTCGTATGATTACACAGATTGACTAGGTGTTTTTACTAAAGTCAGTAGATTTGACTACTGCAAATTGTAGTTAAGATAAATACGACAAAACACATAGCTTTGTGTAGTTAAAATAACTATTTTTTACTAGTCTACGGTCATAGTAGTTTCAACCACCGGAAATTGTAGTAAAAATGACTACGACAAAGTTAAAATTGAATAGTTAAAATAACTATATACACCGTAAATGAAAAAGGGTTGAAACGACCCCAAATTTCGTTTTAGCCCTGTTGGAGCCGAAGCTGTTTTGGCCCTACGTGAAAGCCATTTTGGGATTCGAGAGCTAGATCGACGCTAACAGGGCCATTTTAGGTACACTAAAAAGCCAATTTGGCCCTACCCGTTTCCAAAACAGCCCTGCCATTTTTCAATTCAGCCCCACCGTTTTCCAATTCAGCCCCACAGATCAAAACGACTCTCATTCCCGGGGCTGTTACGGCTCCACTTGCATCGCTACTTATGATGTCCATATCAGCCCCCAATGAATTCATTTTGGCTCTCTTTTTCCGAATCGGCTCTTACACATGTCAAATCGACCCACTTGTCAAATCGACTCCCGGTGGCAAATCGACTCCGTTGTCAAATCGACTCCCTCGTGCCAATTTAGCTCCCGTACTTCAAATCGACGCCCGCGTGTCATATCGACCCCCGAGTTTCAAATCGACTCATCGAATACGCGTGTCAAATCGACTCGCGCGTGTTAAATCGACTCGCACGTGTCAAATCAACTCGCACGTGTCAAATCGACTCGCGCGTTTTAAGTCGACTCGACCGTGTCTCAAATCGACTCTCTTGCCAAATAGTTCTCTCTGTGTAATCGGCTCGCGCGTGTTAAAGCGACCCGTGTGAAATAATTGATATTATCTTCTCGATAGTTTTTATTGGTCGAGAATATCATCTATCTAATTTCAAGTGGCATTTTTGGCCGGTAAGACAATAGTATAACTATGGGCCATTCTGGTTAGTAGATACATCATACATTTGAACCGTTTTGCGAGTTAGACTTAACCAGCTACATCGTGCTACATCAATATGGATGCTTCCAGACAACATTTTTATGTTCAGAAGTAAAAGATCGGTTGCTGTCCCATGATTTCCCAGAAGGTCGTGGAACGTATCGGTAAGTTTCGCGATATTATATACTTTTACTGCAATGACACTATATATTGCAGTTCTATCTTTTTGATCAATATTGTGTAATAAATGTGATTTTTTATATTTGTATATGTAGAAAGTGAAGAATTAAATGGCGAGGACATGACAGCCTTGTACGAAGTTGACGCAGAAATGACACTTTTATCCTTCATTCAAATTTCGCCAGAAATTCAAGGGATTTCTTAGCGACGTAATTAAAGAGAAGGTAAGAATTCACGTTAAAATTTTCGATTTCGCAAATTTTATACATTGTAACTTTTTAACAATTTCTATCATACTAGACTAACAAAATAATGTTCTATTCGAAAACCCGGCGCAGACGATCCGGGCTCTGGGAACGAGAATGTATGCGCCCGCGATATATTCATTCAGAAGGTTCAGAGCATGCGTGGAAACTATTTGCGAATTTGGCGCGTAATGCCTATTCTACAAGTGACCGTTGGGATTTATATTTGCATTCGAAGAAGGAAAATCGGATAAAATCTCACGCTAAACTCGCGTTCGATACAGTATTTTGTTCACTTAATATTTAGTGTTATAATATGTTACTTTTCTCAGGAAATACGTAATATGGTGTACATGTACCAAACACTTCTAGTCGAGGCCCAGGCGTATCCAGTCACAATAACAATCGCCATCGTCTGCCGATAGTTCTCCCAACCAAGCTAGTTCTCCCGAGTAGGTGTATCGGCTGTCGCCAACGTGGCTTCATCTGTGCATGTAAGTCTTAAAATTGCCATATTTTACATTCCAATATATTTAACCTTGGTAATTTTGATGTGTAAGTTTAATCTTCTCCTATTTAAGCTACAATCAGTGACATTGAAATGTGGGACACATGGTTTGTGATTAAAATGTTTTACATAATTGTAAAAACCCCCTTGCATAAACCCCCCTCCCCCCGTTTCAATGTTGCATTTTCGTGCCAAACTATAGTGGCAAATGAAGTAAGGCAGATAACCACTTCGAATTATGGTCTTACAACATTGAAAAGGGGGTGGGGGTGGGGACTTACATTCCAGTTTGAGTCAGTTGTCCCACCAAATTTGTCACTGATTGTCTGAGAAATTCGGGACGCAGTTGATGCACTTCAACTACGTATAACTTTGGAAGTAAGCATGGTAAACCTGTCAAATTTTCAGCACAAGTTAAATGTTAATAGCAGTATTATATGGTGCCAATTAAGCAACGTGATATAATTACATGACGTCACAATAGTTTCATGTTCAGTATTGTTCAATATGCCGATCATGAAGCAAACTCAGCACTTAACTGCCGAGCAGGGAGCTTTAGCTCTCCTAATGAGGAAAGAATTGAATTATTCGTATCGAAAGATTGCGTCGAAAACAAATATGTCAAAAACAAGTGTTGAACGAATTGTTAAACAAGACGATGTAAGATATAAAATTGTCAAAAAGGCTAAGTCTTATCCTGGCAGGTGTAGGGCGTTATCAGAACGAGATGAGCGAAAACTGAAGAGAGCAAGCATACAACTAAGGGAAAAGACTCCAAATTTCACAGTAATGGAAGTTGTGCAGCGCAGCGGTATTTCAAGAACTTTAGTGTCTTACAGAACATTTGTTCGCTATATATAACAGCTAGGATACGGTTACCTTCAAAGTCGTAAGAAAGGAGTTCTGACTACTAAAGACTTCAAAATACGTCGCATGTTTGCTCGGACCATGGCAAGCAAACCAGCTGATTATTGGACAAACAATGTTGCATTTTACTTGGACGGTGTTTCTTTCATTTACAAGAGCAATCCCATGAGTGATGTGTTAAAGCCAAGAGGTCGTGTTTGGCGAAAAAGGGGCGAGGGTCTACTTGTAACAACAAAAGGAAGCAACGAGCTCGCTGGTGGAAAACGACTACGTTTGATTGTTGCCATGGCATACGGAAAAGGTGTCATTTGCGCAGAACCATATGAAAAAATGGATGGACCATACTTTGCGCGTTTTGTTCGCCGTCACTTTCCTACGCTCTTTGAAATAACAGAGAACCAAGGTAGTGTTCCAAAATTATTTCTAATGGACAATGACCCATCACAAACTTCAGCTGTTGCAAAGAAAGCCATCCATTCTGTTGGTGCTACTATGCAAGTTATCCCAGCCAGATCTCCAGATATAAACCCCATAGAAAATTTATTCCACGTTGTGCGTAAAAACATTGAATCAGAAATATTGCAACGAAATATATTATATCAATCATGGGAGGAGTTTGTTCAAAGAGTTAAATTTCATGTATGGTCTGTTTCCCAAGAATATGTTAATAAGACAATAGCAAGTATGCCAAATAGAATTAACGAGATTATTAGGTTAAAGGGCCGGCGTACAAAATACTAATATATTTATTACGAAATTGTAACGTAAATAGTTCTTATTTTACTGTGCTTTGCTATTTGTTGGTTTGTACTAACATCTTTCCCCTGTGCTCAGTTACCCTATTTGTTGGAATATAAAATGCCCGAATAAACGTTTACGTCTCACGTGTGTCCCTTATTCGAGATCGCCGCTTACTTGAAGGTAGCGGTTTCGCGTTGCATATACGGCGGGTTTTGATAATATCAATGGCGTATGTTTTACCTGCTCCGGCTATATATAAATCTTTTTTAAGTAAACGCCGAACCAAGTGGTTATTTGAGACGGACGTTTATTCGAACAAATATGGTATATATTTTATTACAAAAGGCTTTGCATAAATAGAGTGAAAATGTTACTTTAACTTGCATTTATTAAGCTTGTGAACATTGAAAAAACATCTGCAGATAACATTTGACAACATATATCCATTTACCACCAGAATCTCTGAAAGTTACTGCCATTTTGCACGGGTAACCACGAGTCACCACGGGTAACCATGCAATATTAAATATATTTATATAGTAATCTCTTTATATAAATAAATATGGTTACCCGTGGTAACTCGTGGTTACTCGTGTTTGTTTTACGTAATATGTTGGTCTTGGCATGGTTACTCGTTGGTTACTCGTAAACTAAGTAATTTTAACTCACAATATATATAAGTCAACGTTATAATTTCCACTGAAATTCAGTACATTTTATTTAATTTTTCTGTTTATTTAAATATTGTAATCATCAAGGATTAGACGAGCGAAGCACGCTGCGCAAGGTGCAAGTTCCCTTTGCTCTTCCTGCGAAATCTGTCTATTAAAGTTAAATATTTTCCAACGAACAGCCATCATTTCTGTCTCCCTCTCGTCTACTATCCCGCCTTTAACAAAAATTAACTGATGCTTGCTTGTGCTGAATATTGGCGTATCTTTATCAAACTCAATATCGTGGGCAAAGTGCGATTTTGGTGCAGGCAAATGGACCAACTGACCCTCAAGCATTAATAACAAATCATGCCACGCGATTATCTGAGGTGACCAACGAAAGTCGTTTAGGAAAACAACCTCTGCGTTTTCAGCTCCCACCCAGGCGAAACTTGTTGATGCGGGGTTAGTGAAAGACTTGAAAATCTTGTTGAGAGGATTTAACAAAAATGTTTTGCCACAGTTTGCTGGGCCCGTCAACATAATATTTCTAAATTTACCACGGCCTTTAACTAAAAGTTCCTTCACACAGTTTGAAAAATTCTCAACAGCAATACTGTTATTTGCCAGTAATTGCAATGCACAGCTATGCCATTCTTCTTTTGTAATGCATATGCATTCCCCGTGACGTGCCTCGTTAAGAAGTTCAATGCGGGTTTTACTTTGTCTAATATGCGCTTCCTGTGCTGATTGCATCTCCCAAG
The DNA here is from genome assembly GCA_035772405.1 of Chrysogorgia sp. JL179-B06. NCBI lineage: Eukaryota > Metazoa > Cnidaria > Anthozoa > Scleralcyonacea > Chrysogorgiidae > Chrysogorgia > Chrysogorgia sp. JL179-B06. The sequence goes on from JAYKKM010000309.1 coordinate 1,037,992, forward strand.
CCGTTGCGATCACTTCACTGACAACTTTTTTACCGCGGTTGACAACAAACTCAGCTAAATCGATCTTTCCTTCTTCGCGTTGTCGATTAGACAAAGCCAGAAGTTCAGTCCGATTACGCAAGCCTTTACTTAAAACAATCTCAGCGACCTCAAATGCACTTAAACGCTTTCGCTTCTTTCCTTGTTTCTTCCCATCGCTTTTGTCTCGTGATTCATCACCATCCGAACCATCCAAAAGCTCCACCACTTGTTCCGGCATAGTTGTATCGTGGCGCTTTTTCATTTTGTGACTACAAGTGGCCTCGCTTGCTCTCATTGTCGATGGTTCTTTGCTATTTATCAAATCTGGATGTCCTTCGCTTTCGATTGGGGTACTGTCTTCTTTCGTCACATATTTCCATGCCGTGTAATAGTTAGAATGCACGCTAGAGAAATGAACGGATATACCATATTGTTCAGCGAGAAACTTTTTTGCGCCCAACCATCGTTGGTTTTTACTAAGCTTTAAACACATGTGATAGTGCACTCCTGATTTCTTATGGTTTTCCTGTGAGCAACACCAGTGTAGAATTGTTGCAGATCCCCTGTCAAATGATTTCGAAACTGCCTCGGCGAACGCATAACGCGTAGGAAATTTGTACGTATTAGCCTGGCTATAGGTAACCAAATACACCTTGCGAATTTCTCTATTGCCCAACTCGCGGTTTTTATCTGAGCCAGACGAAGAAGTGCTGCTTTCATACCCTTCAATGAGATCCATCAATTATTTAATCGTTAATTCTATTTTGTATTTTTGTGGAAGCATACACAGCATGTGATTTCAAAAAATTTGTGTCCTATATATATAGGAATAAAGAACAAAGGAAACAAACACAAAATAATACAAGAACAAAGGGAAAACAACGAACAAAGGAAAAGTGTTTTAGCCGTTGAAGGCTTGAGCACAATACCGAGATATAAAACCGCGCGCTTTTTAAAAACATTGCACGCACGTTTTTATGGACAAGTGCGTGAGATATATTATAAATACTATTCGTCTACAATGTCGTTTTCGTTAACTTTTTAATAAATTTTAGTGAAATGTGATCGGCCAATATTTCAAAGTTCCTTCTAACAGCTTACATCATAATATTAAATGCCACGCAACAATTAGCACACGTCTCACTCTGTAATAAACACTTCAAAATATTCAGACAATCAGTGACATTGAAATGTGGGACACATGGTTTGTGATTAAATTTTTTTACATAATTGTAAAATTATTGCATAAACCCCCCTCCCCCCGTTTCAATGTTGCATTTTCGTGCCAAACTATAGTGGCAAATGAAGTAAGGCAGATAACCACTTCGAATTATGGTCTTACAGCATTGAAAAGGGGGTGGGGGGGACTTACATTCCAGTTTGAGTCAGTTGTCCTACCAAATTTGTCACTGATTGTAGTTAAGACTTAATTATTGCAATTTTGTCTGATGCCTACGATTTAAGATCTTTTATCATTGAATCTTTGACAGTTCTATCGAGAAAATTATTCAACAAGTTATAGGAAGCTTATGATTAATAAATAAATAGACGGACAGTTTCTGAATGCCTGAACTGGCAAATATTATGGACATTCACATTGGTGGTTATTTCAGCTTATTGGATATAAATTCAATGGACAGGGAAATGTATTATATCATTCTTATAATTTGGCGGCCCTTTTCCCCCAGAGTGTAAGATCACTTTTTGGTTTCAACTTTCAAGAGTTTGTAGAACTGCACAACATATACAATTCTCTGGTTATGCTGCCCTTGAACCAAAATAATGTTTCTTAATTAGCTTTACACTTGTATATAAAAAATCTATCAATGTTATATGTTTGATTTAGAAATATATTATTTAATCACATTTCTACGGTCTGTACTATGATATACATGGGCTGCACACTCTTTGGGAACCTGCACGGCTGTGAGCAGAATATTTTTAATGTTCTGGAACTCTGTCCTAAACACGATGTGTGGGTGCGAAGATGTTGTGTAGGAACAGAACTGTACAGATTAGAAATATGATTACTGATATTTTTCCAAACATAGAAGAGAGATGAAAAAGGCAATTAATAGCCTGAAGTCATATGTAGTTTATTTGAGATCTGAAAATGATAAGCTAAGGAAGAGGACCAGAGAAAAAATGCAGTGCAGAACTACAATTCTTAAAATGTGAAAAGTTAAGAAATGTAAAAGCTATAAGAAGAGATCAGCTAAATTTAGTTTTGAATGATAAAGAAAATGGAATCATTCTAGGAAAGGGTTGTTTTGGAGTTTGTAAGCTTACGATGTTACATGTTTCTGGTGAATCTGTACTTGTTGTAGCCTGTGTGCAGACCCCACCTGATAATAATAATATTATTACCGGTCGCGGAAGGTGATACAGTGTAATTCATGTTGATGTCTATTTTGACTCGAGTTTCCAACAGATGTTCTCCCTTTGTGTTTGCCTTGATATTAATCCCAAATTACTTGTGGAATTTTGTGGTCTGACTGATTCAAAATGCTGAACATTATTTTCATTGTTGAAAGGTATTGCTCCTATTTCTCTTGTGCAAAATAATTAGTTGCATAGCCTGGGCAAGTGTTGTGATGGATGTTTTTATTTACACACAGTGGGTATTCTCCATTGTGACATTAAGTCAGATAATATTATGGTTATCCACTGTTCTGCTATGCAATTAGAACCTAAAATAGTATATTTAAATTTTAAATTAGGCAAATTATATAAGAAATTGTGTAGTAAAGAAAATTCCAAGTAATAAAAGAAACTTTACAAAGGTAACTATCAACACATTGTCATAAACCCCGTGCATTATATGACGGGTTGTATCCATGTGCTGCAACAGATGTTTATAGCTTTGGCATACTGCTGAATTAGGTTTCCAAATTACCAGCACTGGAACACCTCAAGAAAGTGTCCTGTGTGTGTATTAATTCAGTGTTTGGATCAACACCCAAAAAATAAGTTGAGGTATTTAGTGACATTAGTTTCACACATCTACTGTATGTATCATGATTTGCAAGTTGCAAACAGACAAATTATTTACTGATGCCAAAGGCAGGATTGCAGTACTGGTTTGTATGTTTGATTAGTGTTGGAATACATGTATATTTACCACTGCACTGTACACTGTACATTGTAAAATTGAACATACAGTATATCATAACCATGCTCTTTTTAATTATTCAAGGCTAAGACTAACTGGATAGAAAAATTCAAACTGCCCATCATGGTATGTATCTGTACTGTATAGTTTTGTTAATTAAAAAATGTGTGTTTTGTTTCTTTGAAATAAATAAATATATATATATATAGGTAATATTTGGCATTTCACTCGATCAAACTACATGTTGAAATATATATATATATATATATATATATATATATATATATATATATATATATATATATATATATATATATATATATATATATATATATATATATATATATATATAATATATATATATATATATATATATATATATATATATATATATATATATATATATATATATATATATATATATATATATATATATATATATATACCGGGTGACCCAAAAAAAAGTACTCCGGTTTGATTCATAATAACGTCTAAACCACTGAAGCTATTAAACTGAAATAACTTTCATTAGATAGATGGAAGACTAGCTTAGATTTTGATATATTACAGTTGTATTTTACTTACAAATTCACGGAGATATTAATGTTCAAAATAGGTAGCATATTTCTGGATGTGTCTAAAATATGCAAAAAACGCCGTATCAAATACTTAATGTTGGATGTCTCTGGGGAGTTGCATGTTATGTCTTATGGAGTTATGGTTTGATTGTGTTTCATAATTCTGAGTTTATTCTGAACATGAACAAATTTGCAATGTACCACATGATCAGCAACCGCAGAATTTAGAAGAGCTTCGCAGCATGCCGTAATCTAGAACAACGAATGATCCATGACTCCTTCGACGCAATGGTGTCACGGGCTAGGCAGTGCATTCGTGCTAGAGGACACGCGATTCCGAACGAATAAATCTTGCTTGTATTTTGCAAATAATAATACTTCGTTTCATAATAAACAATTTGTCAAGTGGCATTTATTTACTGCTAATAGTGTGTGTTTCAGTTGAGCAAAGCTTGATTAATATTTGATACGGCGTTTTTTGCATATTTTAGACACATCCAGAAATATGCTACCTATTTTGAACATTAATATCTCCGTGAATATTTAAGTAGAATACAACTGTCATATATCAAAATCTAAGTTAGTCTTCCATCTATCTAATGAAAGTTATTTCAGTTTAATTGCTTCAGTGGTTTAGAAGTTATTATGAATCAAACCGGAGTACTTTTTTTTGGGTCACCCGGTATATATATATATATATATATATATATATATATATATATATATATATATATATATATATATATATATATATATATATATATATATATATATATATATATATATATATATATATATATATATATATATATATATATATATATATATATATATATATATATATATATATATATATATATATATATATATATATATATATATATATATATATATATATATATTTATATATATATATATATATAAAATGTGGGTTGTAAACTTGTAAACTGCAGGAATGCACTACTGACATTTCGACATACATACACACATATACACATACTCTACATACATATAATGCATACAATACACACATACATGCATTAAAACCTCGGCAGTACACAACACGTTGGCTCATTACCTTCTGTTTTCTCCCATTGCTAGGCGATGGTCACGTGACAACCTTTAGGTAAATATGGCGTCGTATGTGACGCTTGAATAAGCACGCATTGTTATGTTGAATACAGTGCCGGTGATTCGCATATAGAAACTCGCATACTTTAAAGACACAATAAAAACTATGGTTTTGCTGATAAATCCTGTTTTGGCGCCAAATAGTGACATACGTAACTAAAAATAGCCTTCTTTCCAACCCTACCTTTTGACGTTGCACGGTTTATAGCGACTTGGATATAGAGCAAATAATGAATAAAGTGGGAGGGGAGGGTAGGGTACCAATACATCTACCTTTTTCACTTAGTCCTCCCTAGAGAAATGTTTACAACGAAAGAATTATTGCCAAAAAACAAGGAATTGTACGGGAAATCGAATCTTTTTGTAAAAAATCTCTTCAATTAAGTATCGGACAATCACTTACCAAAACGAATGATTTAGCTTTATCTTTATATAACACAATAAATACGTTAACCTGTTGCAAAAGCTTAAGACAAGACGTGTGGAAATCGAAAAGCCAGCACGATAGTACGTTCATAAATCCAAAATGGCTACTACAAGTCAGGATATCGAAGTTCAATGCAAACGGAGCCGAAAATGTTCGAAATTAGGTGGCCACAAGGGACGATGTAATTCCGAAAAAGAACTGGAGGCCTTTTGGGAAACATCGCCTGTTTACAATACGAACAAAAGAAAAAGATAAGAATTGTTCGAAGAAAATCGTGTGACCAAAGGATTTCCTCGAGGATTTCTCATATCCGTGCTCGCGAAGAAGAATTGAAAAACGCCAAATCAGCGCTTGAAAGAAAGCTAAACGAGAAAGGTAAATTCCTTTTTATTAAAATCAATAGTCCGTTTGATTTTATGTATAGTTATTGCTATAATGTCTCAACTGTTTGAAATTATACGTTTGTTAGATTTGCAAACCATGATGGTGTCATATTCCCCTATATTTATTGAGGATACTTCAAACATATACTGATATTCAAGTAAAAATTGAACAAAACTGGAGTCATTGATCATATCTTTAGAAGTACAGTTACTCATTCATTTAGACTAAGAAAATTGCTTATGATCTAGTCCAATTGACTTCATCATACTGTTGTGTAATCACTGACAGTTCCTGCTTCATATTTTCAATTATTTGGTGTAGACTTGTGAAATTATATATCTACAGGATAAGCACATGGCAGGTGATTTATACAGTGACCAAATATTACAATCAGCTAATAAAAGCCCCCAATAATCGAACTCTTTCAGATTATTATCACCACCCTCGGTTACTATTATTATTAGTATTACTATAGACCTCTTTCATAATGGACCCAAATTAAATATTATTTTATATTCATTTAAATTAGCCTTTCTGACCTCGTTCGTGTCTCTGTAGTTTAAAAGAATCATCGCTTTGTAATGAGGTCAGAAAGGATAATTGCATAAGAATATTTAGACTGGTTTGCCATTATGAAAGAAGTCTATTATTATTACTATTTACTATTATTATTACAGTGTTATTATTATTACAATGTGTTATTAATAAAAGAGTATTATTATCATATGTGGGTTCTTTCTATGGTGCGTGAGACTACATTGCAGCTAATGCACAGAAAAAACTGATCAGTGAGTTATTTATATACAGTATAGGACACAAGAAAGGAAAGATATATTGATACCACCAATATCTGACATGAATCACAACTTAGATGTTGATTTTACAGAGATGGAAAACCAGAGAGCCTGGAGAAAAACCCTCAAAGCACTGTAGAGACCAGCTACACACCAATACATGGACGGTCGTCAAGCTCTCAGAAAATGTTTATAAATCCCGAACAGAGATCAAACCTGTAACCTTCTGATTGCCAATGAGATGCTCTAACTGTTGAGCTACTGAGACTTAGATGAAGAGCAAAGGTCACAATGATGTACTGTTTCAATTGATATATATGCTACCTATACGGCAGTCACTATATATCAGTAATTCCTGTTTACTGGTTATTACAAATGTAGAATAAAGAACTTAACCCATTTTGAATGCTTCAAGTACAATGGGTTAAATTTAATTGTTTGCGGGTGGAATCATAGGCACTGTATACATGTATATAATTCCTCTTATGACCCCCATTACTGTTGCTGACCTTCAACCCTTTTGTTAGTCTACATGTTAAAAATAGATGTCTGTGCAAAAATACAGTGATGTAGTACAAATACCCATAATTAATATATGTGACTATGAAAACATCTTGAATAACAAAGATAGTGAAAGGACAATATAATATCCTCTTGTGATTAAATGTATACGGTACACTCAAATATAAATACATTTTCAAAAAATCATTAATAATTCATGAGGAAAATCATGACCATATCATGGCTTTATATGTGGTAAAGATTTGTCCTGATTTACATAAACTTTTCCTTTGATTTTCTTGGCAAAATGGCTTGAATCACTGAAATAGTTGGTAAACATGGTCTATATTTATAGTACTGTACAGCAGATGCAGTCATTTTGTAAGCCATTCGGTTGCCTTAGACAGTGAAAGCTTGGCTCTGAGCGATTTACCAATCTCTCTTAGGTAACAATCGATCAAAGGTCCGGCTAAATCGAGCTCGTTTCCAATCACCGTAATTTGGCTTTCTTCTTGCCTTACGGACGCCTTTACGCCATTGTCTCTACACCGCAAATTACATAGAGACTAACGAGTCATTCCAGAACTCCTCTCCACGTTCGGTTTCAGAACAAGAGGCGTGTAAATCAAGGTTTTCTGAAACAGAATTATCTTGGGACGCCATCTTGTTTATTATGATTTTGTATCATTTTCGGAAGCAACCGCTGAAAAACCGAGCCCGCGCGAGTGGGAGAAATTTCGGTCTAAATAACCAACGTGCAACTACACAACTTATAATTTTGCTATATATCAGAATTGTATTACACAACATGTGAGTGTAGTTTCTCTGCATGTACACTAAGACTACACGCACAAAGCCAGGTGTTACAAAACTCTTAAGCGTCACTGTATAATTACTAACAGTCTAACATAATTGTGCTATTTGTTGTATTGTATTGCAAATACTGCAATATGGCTAGCTCTGCTACTAATGACATCAGTGTTATTCTGGGCATTTGTTTGCATGGCGAGAAATGAAGGCCACACATGCGCGTTGGGAATGTATTGTATACAACACAATTCTCACCCGAATAGTAATTACACAGGGAGAATAAATAAATGTCTTAATATGTCTCTAGATGTTTGAGAAAACCTATCATTTCAATCTGATACAAGCAAATTGAAGTATCAGTCACTGAAATGTCATTGGCAAACCTGTTTTTACGTTCTGAACGATGCGTTTATCGCGAACGAATTTTGACCAAATGCTCAACAAGAACAAATATGGAGAATCATAATTACCATTATCTTGCTCCCATGCCATTCAAATACATCCATTTTAGTCAGTTTACAAGCTGGTTTCAATCTGATTCGAGTTGCCCAAGAGACGTTCCTTCGGTTGTATATATGATTTTTTGCGTGTATTTGTGATCTCTGCGTTTTATCAGTGTCGAATCTTGTATTATTAGTCCTTTCTCCGGAATCTGCGCATAATTTCGAGTGCAATTCATTGCATACTAGACGGTACATTTGCATGTATCGGTTCGATATATTGTCTGCCATTTGTTTAGCTACCAGTCTCTTAAACTGTAAATAAACACTCGGCTTTGAAAACTACGCGACAAATGGCGGTATTTTTAAATATATGAATATTTTAATAAATAACTTAACACTTAACAAACAGTGTTATATTACAGGTTCGACTCCTGTCTGGGACATAATTTTTCTGAGGATACGAACTTGATGGCGATCGTCCATGTATCGTCTGCTACTCCAAGTTCTCCCACATTCATAGCAGCAGTATTATATATAAAACAGTGTTATGCAGTATACTAAACAAGCAAACAGGCGATGGAAACCAATTTATTTCTCATTTCCATAACAAATAAATTATTGATTGGATGGGGAGTGCAGAGTCCAATGAATTAAACTATGTTAAATCACTGGACAATTCTTTCCTGAAAATAACCGTGAAAATGTATTGTTGGTAGTCTGGGTGATAGTATAGTGCCCAATACCTTCCTCCGCCCCACCCCCTAAATGTCTTTCATTTCTCGTCATGAAGAAAGTTGGAATTTTTTCTTCATAGAGAATTATTCAAGATTTTATTAAGTTTGTACAAGAACTATAGGTCGAAAAATATTGAAAGGCAACAGATTAATTTTTTATCTCATTGGTTATTTTTAGGAGCATGAAAAAGTGAAACTTGTTGTGTCAAACTTGGAACAACCTCATATTGTGGTCCTTGGAACTGCATTGGAGTATAATAACAAACAAATGCTGTTTTGAGGCTGTTCTTTCCTTGTTGACAAGTTTCTATATTTTAATATAGATTATGGTAATGCCAAGGGTGTGTTATCCTTTTTGGAAACTGTAGTTCTTGGCAACACTAAGCAAAAGGATTGCAATTTTTCAATGCATTTTCATAAGTATTTCATGAGAACCATGTTTATATTTTGGCTATTATTTTTAGGTTATTGTTATCAATGAATTGAAAACCTTTATTTGTTCAGACAGTCGAACTCTTACGCAAGTTATTCACAAAATAGGTTACAGCAAGTACAGTAATCAATGTGATATTAGACTAACTGATATTATAACTAGACAAACTGATATTATAACCTTCAGGTTATTAATATTGCTAGTTATGGTTCCGTATATTATTTATTTTGTTAACTTCGCAAATGAAAATTATTACAATTATTATTCATTCTAAATATTGTACAGTTGCTGTATTTTAATCTTTTGTTCGAATCTGGTTGCAGGTCCAAGCCCCATACTGGTCCAAACGGTTCAAAAATGTTGCTAACTTATTAATCTGCTGTATATTGGCTTGATTTGGGTCCGTATAATGACTAAAATATAGAGCCAAAATAGCTCCGCTCCGCAAGCTAAATCGACACTTTTTGGGGGCCATAATGCCACCGAATATGACCCAAATTGACTCATTGGTTTTCCAAAATGGCCCCGCGATTTTCTGAAATGGCCCTGGTCAAAAGTTGAAACAGCCCCTGCTTCTTCCAGAACAGCCCTTCATTGGGGGCTGAAACTGCTCATTATTGTTGGAGCCAAAATGGCTCTGCTCCGTAAGCTGAATCGACACTTTTTTGGGGCCATACTGCCACCGAATAGGAGCCAAATTGACTCCTAGATTTTCCAAAATGGCCCCACGATTTTCTGAAATGGCCCTGGTCAAAAGTTGAAACAGCCCCTGCTACTTCCAGAACAGCCCTTGATTGGGGGCTAAAACTGCTCTATTGTTGGAGCCAAAATAGCTCCGCTGCGCAAGCTGAATCGACACTTTTTTGGGGCCATAATTCCACCGAATAGGAGCCAAATTGACTCCTAGATTTTCCAAAATGGCCCCACGATTTTCTGAAATGGACCTGGTCAAAAGTTCAAACAGCCCCTGCTTCTTCCAAAACAGCCCCTACTTAAAGCTGAAACGGCCCATACCCTGGAGGGGCCAATTCACCCCTAAGGGGCCATCTTATTATAGGTGCCATTTTGACCCCCCAAAAAATCTATGCTGGGGTCACCGTTTCGGCCCCTTTTTGGGTCGTTTCAGCCCTTTTTCATTTACAGTGTAATAAAACTAGATATTTTTACTACAGCCGCAATCGTTTTAACTACGAAATTGTAGTTAAAATAACTATGGACAAAGTTAAACTCGAGTAGTTAAAATAACTTCAATTGTGGTTAAAACAACTAAGACAAAGTTACTACGTCCCAGATAGTTAAATCTACTACACGTATGTGGTTATTTTTACTACCTGAAAATAACAGTGCAAGCTCATTGTGAGCTGGCCTGAGCTCCATATATATGTGCTGTAGAACTCACTGCTCTGGCATTACCTAAACCATAACCGCATGGGTATGAGGCTGAGTACGTACTACCTCCACTGCTGCAACTTTGACTTCAATAAGCCCACCACTTATTTTTGTAATTTTGCACCACATCACGACTGCATTGGATGTCGAGGCAGCACTTGCGATAGTAACTTCTAGTACTATTTTTATATTTATAGTCTTTGTTAATTATTTGGGTTACCACCTGTGGTGGTAGCCAAGTCTAGGTTTCGGTGGCGTTCCTTTATTTTTATTTGTAGTGTACACTCATGACAATAGACTCATCCTTTTGATTGGCTGTTTGTTGTCCGAACTTATTTAATAGCCAATCAAATGGCAACACGCTTTTCCAACTTATTTAACAGCCAATCAAAAGACGACACGGATGGGCGTTTAGTTGCCATGCGTATTACGGAAAGCTTCTTGCCATGCGGCTTTGGGCGCTATTGTTCGAGTGTTCGCTCAAACCAGGATTACGGAAAGCTTCTTTGGTCGTCATTGTTGGAGTGTTCGCTCAAACCACAGTTGAAAGATACATAAGGAATGTGGCTGGCAAGTATCTTGATCATAAACAGGCTCATAATGCTTACAATCGCAGACGCTGATCGCGGTAGACCCACACTAAAAGATGACGAGCGATTTCGGAACGGGTTGGTCCGCGATCTCGATGACCGTACGCTAATGTGTACTCGATCAAATCTCGCGATAAACGTACTCGATCTGTTATTGAATTGTGCTGAAAAATGTTGCTCAAATGCTGTAAATAATCGAAGAACACTGTAAAAAAAGTTGAGTAGAATGAACTCAAAATATTGAGTAAAATGTGCACCCACAGCAACTCCTTATTTTGAGTAAAATATTCATTTACTCATGCTTGAGTAAATTCTACTCAAAATTTGAGTTCTAGCTACTGAAGATAAATGCACCCACAGCAACTCCTTATTTTTAGTAAAATATCAATTTACTCATATTTGAGTAAATTCTACTCAAAATTTGAGTTCTAGTTACTCAAGATCAATGCACCCACAACAACGCCTTATTTTGAGTAAAATATCAATTTACTCATAGTTGAGTAAATTCTACTCAAAATTTGAGTTCTAGTTACTCAACACTAATGTGCCTAATGTAACTCCTCATTTTGAGTAAAATACCTAAATACTCACAATTGAGTATACAGTTGTTAGCGAAAATTAACAATTTAACAAAATACCAAAAGTTAGTGGCAGTTCATAAACATTATATATTTGACAGGAATTAAATTTACAAAACAAACAAGTTATATTAATTTATAGTTCATGCATCATATTAAAAGTTCTTCTAAATTATTTTTGAATGTAATTATTGAGGAAGGGCATTTTAACCCATCCAATATGTTTAAAACACACTTTTGGAGAAATAAACCTAAGTTGTTGATAGATGGCGGGTACTGGAACATGGACACGTAATTAGCAGCCATGAATGTTGCTGCCGCTTCAATAACAACTCGTTCCACTTTTCAAATATTTTTTTCTGCAGCCAAGATCTCTTGGGCTTCATATATTAAGCCTTTCACAATAACATGAGGCGACGAATTGGTGCTATTTTCAACCACTTTTTGGATATTAGCATCTTCCTGAAATTATTCAAATAAAAAAGATCTCAGCATGTAAGTATAAATAACAAATAACTGAGAAGAAATTTTAAAAATATGCCAGGGATAATCGTCCTTAGTTGCAGCCGGTGGCTGAATTGCGAAGGGCGCAGATCAAACATGGTCATCTCGAGTCGAAGGTATATTAAAGGTATATATACCCATGTCTGACCACTTAACTTCAAACCTCAGTGGTGTGTGGCAGCACCCTAACAGAACACACCACCCGTGCTTCCCTATAACATTGCTATTATAATGGTGAATTGTAATTATGATACAGAACAGATGAAGATCTTGGTAGACAATCTATAGTAGCACAACATACTGCATACAATTTCTATTCACTGCACTTCAAATCTCATGCTGTATAAAATAATTCATTTTAATGAGATATAATATTATGAGATATAATATTTCAAACATGTAATAATTGCAAATGCAAACTCGATCTTTGTGGCACATTCAAACATCTCAAGGAAAAACAGACAGGCCTGTGCTGTATTATTGATTACAGTATGGAGATAAAGCTAAAATTATGGATCAAGTTTGTACTGAGTGCAAGTGCGGTGCCCTGTGGCATTCGTTAAAATTCTGCCTACATGAAGTAGATGCTTGCTATTGATTCCGAACGACGAACGAACGAACGAACTCACACACGGAATATAAACTATAAAGCGTTGCTAAAGGCACCGCAATTTGCATACGTGTGCACAGAGGAACATGGTCACGTATTATATTTATATTTACGCGCAGCGTAAAAACTTGTTATTGTTGGACAAGCTGAATACAGACTTGATGAGAAATTATCATAATAACTAGTTTACAAGCGCATCGTAAAAACTTGTTATTGTTGGACAAGCTGAATACAGACTCCACAGAATAGAGATCAACAGTTGATCTACCTTCTCATCAAGTCTGTATTCAGCTTGTAGGAACAATAACAGGTTTTTACGCTGCGCTTGTAAACTATAATAAGAGGCCGAGTATATTGCAACGACAACAACATAGGATCAAACCTCGTCATCTTCGAACACGAGGCCCGAAGTATCTTCGAACACCCAACGCAATACTACCCAGTAAATCATAGTTATAATATTAAATTAGTAGTGATAATTACTTTACCTCTGTCATTTCGAGTGTTGGTTGCGTTGAAAGAATATTATTATTCAAATCCAAACGTGAAGTTGACTGTTACAGCTATGCCGAGGGATCAGTTGCATGTGGCGACTGTCGAAGCGAGCTGTGTCGGATCAAAATTTCCTGTATTCTGATTGGTAGAGCCGCAGGCGGACCTCTGCGAAGACAGTGCTGCATATTGTGTTGCTAAATTAAGCACACCGTCATTGTCGCCTGATTGGTCGAGAACTCATTTAGTTGATCCAATTGAAATAAATGGTCAAAATATAAAAATAAATATACATATATATTCACCTTAGCTTATAAAATAACATTTTCGCGTACCGTATAAGGTAGCCTGTTACATGTTCCGATCGTGTGTTACTGAGAGAACATTTATTTGACTGAGACCCCTAATAAAGTAAGTTTATGTAATAATTAAATAAACTGATATACGTCGAAACAACGATCGCGGTCACTGTAGTTATTGCGGCGACATAAAGCATTAACTGCCAATACGACTCTTCGCTCTATACATCTCTTCACTAAGATACATATAAGATAGATATGTATGTTTAGTTTTCCTGTGACGGTAAATGCGAGGGGAAATGGCCTCTTATGCCACAACGCATATGTATAGGAGGATAAGTAAAGGCGGATTTCCAGTCCATGCATGCATGCAAGCAAGCATGCACAACTATTTGCATGCATGCACACTTTAGAAGGGTAGTCACAAAAGCACCAATGAGAGACAAATAGAGTATTTGTGAGCAAGTGACCCAATGTCATCGTGAGTGATTCCGTGAACAGACCTTTAGTGAGTATAATTGATGATAGCGAGTTTGCTCAGTTTAAACTTACTTATGTCATGAATAGAATTTATAAATAGAATTTACTCCATTTAGCGAATTAAGCTCATCACGACATATTGCCTACTCGTATTCTTTTGAGTATAATTTACTCAGTTTAGTGAGTTAAACTTACTCATATTATAATGAGTAGATTTTACTCAGTCTTGAGTAATTTGTGTACCTACTCAAAGTATGAGTAAAATTTCGAATTTACTCCAAATAATGAGTTAGAGTACTCCCAATTCTAGTTTTACTCACATGTGAGTAAAGTTTACTCAGCATGTTGAGTAAAATTACTCAACCCACAAATTACTCAAAAATTGAGTAATGGTTTACTCAAATTTTGAGTAGAAAACAATTTACTCAATTTATGAGTATAATTTACTCAATATTCTGAGTTGAACGACATGTTTACTCAAACATTGAGTACTTTTACTCGTGCTTTTTTTACAGTTAACGAATAACATTGATGAAGTGAACTTTGAAGTGGCAGGTGAACAAGCTGTTGTGATATTAATGCCCGAAGAGACTCGACTTATTAATATAAAGGTAACTGTAATATTTTTGATAACATTTATTGCCTGTATTATTTATTGCGATGTCATACAACATAAAGTCGATGCTATTCAACAATTTATTGTTTCATATATATCAAAATATATGTATTTCATAATGATCATGACTATACAGAGCATTCGCATATTTTGCCTATTATTAATATATCAGGAAACATGTTGCCATCTTATAACCCTGTTTCACTTGATATTTAACCTGTAAATGAGACTCCAAAATGTTCTGGATTTATATCAGTACCAGTTATTGTTGATGTCAATAAATCCAAGACTCTTCATACGGCAAACGAAAGAAGATCTCGTTGTTAATGAATCGCAGTCGGAAAAGCATTTACAAGACCTGTAAATCCGCGAACTATTATGCAAAGATTCTGTCCAGGATAACTGGATGAGAGAAACATAGATGAGAGATTAAAGAAAGAACTCGCAGAACGCGAGCAATGTCTTGGACCTGTAAACCCGCAAACCATTGCAAAGATTCTCTCCAAGACGGAGATGGACAGCCTAAGGAATGGACAGCCGAAGGACAGGGAAATATTATTATGCTGTGTTGACATTTTTATCCCGTCAAACTCCGTAATAATAATCCTTATGGAACGTTGTGTTTTTGTCCGATTTAAATCAATTTTATATCGAAATGATCACTTAAATCTGACCAATCGAACGCTGTAGATTTTGTCTATTTAAAATGTGAAGAGCAGATGTTTTATGAGAAAATGCGTAAGCGATTAAAGCGAGACTCGTCTTTAAAATAACAAAGAACATGGCTTCACGATCTATTCGTCGTTTTTTTTACCATTTAATGCTTTTATGTCGATTAAACCGATGTAATTTCGTAACAGATATGTTTCGTATACCTTTCCGTTGATTTTTATATACATTTCGAGACACGAAGACCTTCAATCGAACAGATATTAGAAAAAATAGCAGTTTACATTTATCTGCATTGGGGGAAGGGAAGTGCTAGCCTGATTTTCTTTGTCCTCATTCTGCCCTAAAAGTAGCCCAAGTTAACGCCTAGCGGGCATCTTGTTTCTCATAAAATTGCTTTAATATTACCATCAGCTATAGTTTTATCTTCATTATGCCTTTCACCAGATAAAGTTGCTAGTATGTTAAGTTATACATAGAAAGTTACAGCAACATAGGGAGAAAAAAATTACACTGATTCAACGATAGATGTATTTAGCTGGTACGTATGCCATATACATGTAAACAGGAAATCCCAGGCGTAAGTTCATTAGCGAACAAATAGTATATTTATACTAACTAGCAAATTGCTGGTACGGCAGAGCATGCCATTGAACACAAGTCAGGTGCTATTTAAAATTTGTTATTGGTATACGAGAATCTCTCAGATTCAACAAAATGATAACCCTAACCAGAATAATAAATCTAAACCTCATGGGGCCAGTTGTGCAAAAGGGGTTTACCTTAATCGAGGATCATTGGAAATTTTGTTGACAAAATTATACAGATTCAGACAAAGATGCTTATAGATTTCTATTCAGATATCATGAACATTTTGAAATGTTTTGTCTTAGAAAGTGTTAACTTATAAGTTGTTAAAGCTTTCGGCATTGATATGGCTTTTAAGCTACCAACTGTGAAGACAGTGTCACGGACGTTAAATATCGATTTAGCGTCATTTAAGCTTGAAAATGTGAATAATATGAATAATTAGTGTGAATAAAATGTGAATAATTACAGATAGAATAATATGTCACATCACTCTCACACCATAGATCACCGGATTTTCGATATTATATATAGCTTACTGTGAAATGCGGACTGGAATAGTAAACCACGTATATCTGTATATCTGTAAAACCTGGACTATTATGAGAATTCGGAATAAATAATTAACGTTGAATGTTGTAGTTTGGCTGAAGGGAAGGCTAAAGTTACGTTTTATGTCAGCATGACGTGCCAAGCTGGCAGCGAGTGAATATCAGTATGACTTGTGTTCCATTCTATTTCATTTTGTATGGCACGACTGTATATCAAAATGATTGTATAGAACAGGTTATATGACTCGTGTTCCATTCTATTTGTATGGAACGACTGTATATTAAATTATTGTATATAGCCGCGTCATTAAATGATTGTATATAGCTACATTTTTCCGCGCCACTACCCGCTACCCGCATCCGCTACCCACGTTTTCCACCACGCCTCCCATATTCTAGTACGTATTCCCAGACGAGCAAATACATTGGCCAGACGAGCAAATACATTGCCCTGATGAGCAATACGTTGCCCAGATAAGCAAATACATTGCCCAGACGAGAGCAAATATGTTGCTCAGTGGAACAAATACATTACCCAGTCGAGCAAATACATTGCCCTGCAGAAGAGAAAATACATTGTCCAGACGAGGAAATACATTGCCCTGACGAACAAATTACATTGCCCAGACGAACAAATACGTTGCCCAGACGAGAAAATACATTTCCTAGATGAGCCTGACATACGTTGCCCAGACGAACAAATACGTTGCCCAGACGAACAAATATCGGTTACCAGGGACGAGAGTTAAGTTTCAAGTTGGCCGCGCATTACCGATAAAGATTATTACTTGGGCTACTGTGGTAGCACCAAGTCTTAAAATGGGCTCTGTTTTCCGTGTTGTTATTTATGTCGATAATTTGCAATACGTCTCCCGATAGGCTTTGTGAAACATGCAAGAAATGCCCATTAATGCAGTCACCCGCGGCATTGCAAAACGTTGTCAATGAATCGCAGTCAGAAAAGGATTTACGAGACCAGTAAACCCGCAAACTATAAATGCAAAGATTCTCTCCAGGATAGCTGGACGAGACAAACACAGATGAGGGATTAAAAAAAGAACTCGCAGAACCGTGGACGAAACATCAACATGACAACATATAGTCGTTGCAAGCTTGCAAGGCAATGCGAGCGAATATTTGAAGCGAGTTCGAACTTTCGTTTTATTGGCAATGAATCGCAGTTGGAAAAGTTTACCGAGACCTGTAAACTTGCAAACGCTTAACCATTGCAAAGATTCTCTCCAAGACGAGAGAAACACAATGATGAGAGATCAAGACGAAATGGACAGCCGAAGGACAGGGAAATATTATTATACCATGTGTTGACATTTATCCCGTGAAACTTTGTAATATTAATCATTATGAAACGTAACGTTTGTTTTTGTGCGATTTAAATCAATTCTATATCGAAATGATCACTTGAATCTGGCGAATCGAACGCTGTAGGTTTCGTCTACTTAAAATGTGAAGATCAGATGTTATATGAGAAAATTAGCGATTAAAGCGAGACTCGTCTTTAAAATAAAGGACATATGTTATATGGCTTCAAGATCTATTCGTCGTTTTAATACCCGATGATTTAATGCTTTTATATCCATTAAACCGATGTAATTTCGTAACAGATATGTTTCGTATACCTTGCCGTTGATTTTTATATGAATTTTGACACACGAAGACCTTCAATCGAACAGATATTAGAAAAAATAGTATTGCCGTGTTTAGTGTTTACATTAAATTTCGTCTGCGTGTCAGGCATTCTGCATTGGGGAGGCTAGCCTGCGTGTAGACGCCTGATTTTTCTTCGCAATGCATTAAAAATTATCCTTGGTAATATAAGACAAGTGAGCGGGTTTTCTAATTCCAACTGTTTAACATGCCACCAATGCATACCCATCTCCGCAGCCAATATGCGCGCCATGTCCCTAAAATTAGTAGCCCAAGTTAACGCCTAGCGGGCGTATTGTTTTACTAAAAATACCGTTAATAATACCGTCGATAAGATTTTGAACGTTATCTCGGCCAATATTTACTCGATTTCAATTCTAAAAACATACTTGGAATTACCGAGTCTAAATTCATTACACATGACGTCAATATTATATTACGGGAACGTGCTAAATATTCTGCCAAAATATTGGTACAGACTAGACATGCATGCATGAGAACTAATTATACCCAAGCGATTGCCGGGGACAACCGCTTGTGGGACAAACAGCGGTCATGATGCGCACATCCATATATATATATATATATATATATATATATATATATATATATATATCTTGACAAAGGGGCTTGCCCCGAAACGTTGATGTTTAAATAAAGTTTTAAAGTTTTTATCCCTGATGTTTTATAAATGTTTTTAAGCTTGAGAAGGAGGATTCCTGACAAATATATATATATATATATATATATATATATATATTTATATATATTTATCTATTTATATAAAAATTATATAAAAATTATATATTTATATAAAAATAATATAACAATTATAATTTTAATTAATAATTATTTTATTTATTATTTTAATTATTTTTATTTTTAATTAATAATTATTTTTATTTTTTATTTTAATTATTATAATTTTAATTTTAATTATAATTGTAATAATTATATAATTATATAAAAAAAAATTTTTATTTTATCTATCTATTTATTTATTTATTTATATTTATTTATTTTTTCTTCTCACCTCTCGTCTCGCACCCATTCTAGCAAGGACAATATGCTTCAAGTCAATCCTTGCAGGACCTCTCTTTTTAGGAACTCCTTTTTTAATCGAATTGTCTTTCTCTGGAACAATCTATCTCCGATTATCCGTAATAGTACGTCTGTTTTCTGTTTTAAGCACCAACTTTATATATACTACTCTTCTCAATTACTCTTCTTTCGATGTAAACAGAATGCGCACTTGGAAAACGTACTGCTCTAAGTGCCGTTCATATAATTTAAGCTGCTGTTCTTAATCTGTCCTATAGCATATGTTATTAGTGTAATTAGTCCTTGTCTTTAATTTATGTATATTCTGTAAATTTTTGTCAGGTTAGTCTTCACATGGGAAACATGTCCTGTTGACTATACCTTCAACCATGTTCAAGACTGCACTGTTTTTGTCTGTTTTTTTAATCTTTAACCGTTGTATTAATTATTTTGCTTTCTTGCTTGGTTGTAAAGTTAATAAATAAATAAATAAATATATATATATATATATATATATATATATATATATATATATATATATATATATATATATATATATATTTATATATATATATATATATATATATATATATATATATATATATATATATATATATATAATATATATATATATATAGATTTTCGCTTACCTCAAAACTGGTCTGCTACAACTTGTTTCATCTGTAAAAGAATCTTCAGGCAGTGACAATATCGAAAGGGATGACCGCTTATTTATAGGCTTTCTGCCGGAAAGTGGGGGCGTATGTGGGGGACAAAGCATGAGGTCATGGCTTTGTTTGCGTTGATTACGCGAAATTTATTACGATGACGACACTGTGAAATTATTTCCGCTCTTTTGTTGAGTAAACTATTCTTATTTTTTTCTTTTAAAATACAAAATTTTTCTTCTAAACATAAATTGCATCGTTTATGGTATATATATGGACACGTATATATATATATATATATATACGTGTAGGTTTTGGTCTACGAAATGCAAAGAGTGCTCAACAACATATAGTTAGAGCAAATAATAGATTTTCGCTTACCTCAAAACTGGTCTGCTACAACTTGTTTCATCTGTAAAAGAATCTTCAGGTCACTGCCTGAAGATTCTTTTACAGATGAAACAAGTTGTAGCAGACCAGTTTTGAGGTAAGCGAAAATATATATATATATATATATATATATATATATATACATCAGCACTACACTGATGAGGCCCAAAAGGCCGAAACGGTACCGTCTGTAGTTATATATATATATATATATATATATATATATATATATATATATATATATATATATATATATATATATATATATATATATATATATATATATATATATATATGGGCGACGTCTTTCAGACAGGTTTGCTGAACATCTTCGTTCCGTGAGGATCAATGATGGTGACAAACCTGTAGCCCGCCATTTCAACAGCTCCAACTATTTGGTTTTAGACATGAAAGTCTGTCCCATCCTTCCCATCTCCGGTGGCAATGATAACCGCAAACGGCAAGAGAAGCGTCTCATTTTTAAACTTGGCACCACACATCCTCTTGGTCTTAACGAACGTTTTTCTTTTATTTAATTTCCTACAAGTTTTCGGTTATTTTAGTTTGCTTGGAACCTTTATTATTATTAATTTATTATTATTCGCGTATGCACTTTCATTCCTTTTCAAGTTTTTGTTTCTTATGCTAATATTATCGCCTAATTCCCTTGAATATTGGACCTGTCATTTTTCCCGCCCCCTCAGTCTGCTTGCTGATCGACTGTTAAAAATAGCAAATGATCTAACGTTTCCCATCTCATTAATTATTAGTTTGTTTATCTCCCGTGCATTTGATTGGCTACTTTCTACTTGTGACACCCTTTTGGCATATATATATAAGCCCTATTTATTTCATTTCATCTCGTCTTACTCTGATGAAGGGCTCCGCTCGAAACGTCAGTATCTCGTCACTAAATTCTTGGCAGTTTACCACATTTTCACTTTGCTATATATATATATATATATATATATATATATATATATATATATATATATATATATATATATATATATATATATATATATATATATATATATATATATATATATATATATATATATATATATATATATATATATATATATATATATATATATATATATATATATATATATATATATATACTATTCGTGAGAAATGGTTTCCTGCCCCGGCGAGATTATCACTTTCGATCGCTTCGATCGGTCGCTTAGAGAAAAAAAATTCTTTAAACACGCTAACCATTGTCAACCTAGGCTGATTTCCACAAGGGGCGTGTACAACAACATTACAACAATATAGTATAGTAACATATAGTAAATATATAGTATAGTTAACATACAGTAAAAATATAATATTATATATATATATATATATATATATATATATATATATATATATATATATATATATATATATATATATATATATATATATATATATATATATATGATTCTTTTACAGATGAAACAAGTTGTAGCAGACCAGTTTTGAGGTAAGCGAAAATCTATTATTTGCTCTAACTATATGTTGTTGAGCACTCTTTGCATTTCGTAGACCAAAACCTACACGTATATATATATATATATATATATATATATATATATATATATATATATATATATATATATATATATATATATATATATATATATATATATTATATATATATATATATATATATATATATATATATATATATATATATATATATATATATATATATATATATATATATATATATATATATATAAATATATATATATATATATATATATATATATATATAATTTATATAGTATAGTAACATATAGTAAATATATAATATAAAAATATAGTTTATAGTAATATATAATAAGAAAGTAAACTAGAACAATAAATTTAACTATATAAAGGGTATAGTGAAACATATCTATTTACAAATATTTTCATACGATTTCATTCAAAGATGTGAGTAGCGATTTTAGTTTCAAAAGAAATTAAGGAGTTGCTTTCCCTAATTTCGTTTGGCAAATAGTTCCAAGTGTGTGCCCCGTGAAACATGAAACTTTTTTCATGCTATTAGTATGCGGCTGTGGTAAGCAAAGAGTGCTTTTAATATCTCGAAGTTCATAATTTGTCATTGCACTTTTGAAAGTAAATAAATCAGTAAGTGATTCAGGACCCATTTTATTCAACAATTTAAACATCAGCTTTGACTTGGCCTTAACGCCTGTATTCTAAAAGCTCACTGACACTCACACTTGAGTTAGGCTCAAGTGAGAAGCACTCAAGTATGATTGAAGTGTAAGTATGAGTGGAGTATGAGTTTGAGTGTCCACTCTGCGAGGGAGCACTCATTCGTCAAAATATCAGGTGAATTTGTATTCAAAGAGCTCACTCGAGTGTGACTTACTGGAGGGCTTTACGTTGAATATTAATGAGGGTTTGAAGTAATAGATCAAATACGAGTTTGAGTGTTTCATTAGGGGTT
This sequence comes from Chrysogorgia sp. JL179-B06, assembly GCA_035772405.1. Taxonomy (NCBI): domain Eukaryota; kingdom Metazoa; phylum Cnidaria; class Anthozoa; order Scleralcyonacea; family Chrysogorgiidae; genus Chrysogorgia; species Chrysogorgia sp. JL179-B06. The sequence goes on from JAYKKM010000309.1 coordinate 1,060,942, forward strand.
CCAAACACGAGAAAACAAATGAAAACCGAGGGCGTAGCCCGAGGTTTTTATTGTTTTGGAGTGTTTGGAGTCCCCTGATGAAACACGACAAACGAGTGTTTGATCTAGCTTCTCAAACGAGTATTCCCATAGCGATTTGCTCTTATAGCGATTTTATTTTAATATGTAGATTAAGAAATGTGATCCAGTTCACCAGGAAATTTCCTACAGGTTTTCATTGGGTATCAAAACTCATGCATGTGATGTGGTATACGTTCATGGATTTGCTATGATAATTCATGAATTATTAATGAGTTTGAGAAGTATATATACTCGTTGTTGAATCATCAGTTCATCAGTTACATTCGTACGTCGTTGATGCACAACATGTCTCAAAGTAGGTAATATTTTTCACAATTGGAAAAGTCGCGGTTAACATAACTAGTTGGAAAGCACAAAGAGGTGCTTGAAAATAAAAATAATGATTACAGGACGATACATCGGAAAGGTACCGCTTGGGAAGCTTTATCGGAAGAGTTCAATTCCCAGTCAGGTGTGACTAAACGGTACGCAAAGCAGCTCAAAAATGTTGGGAAAATGTAAAGGCCTGTGTAAAAAAAACTGCTGGCGAAAGAGAAGAGAGAGGCAAAATTAACTGGTGGTGGTCCCTCAACATGTAGACAAGAAGAGGAAGCTGCGGCTGTTGTCTCTATTATTCCTGCTCAAATAGACAGCCTAGATAACCCTTTTGATAATGATAATTATGAATCAGGTCGGGAAATGCTATACAACATAATGCAATGTACACTGTAATTGTACAACCGATCAATAGGTGTGAATATTCTAGACATCAATGCATGCTAAATCAATATTTTAGACATAAAAATATGACTGTTTTAATTGCGTTGTTAATTTATAGAAAACGATGGCGATGACATTGATTCAGTAGCGACAACTACAGCTACATCAAACCAACATCAATTGCCGTCCACTGTCATTGAGGCTGCTCTTACACCGTCGTTTACCAGAAAATCTCAAATATCTGCGGCCAAGAGGCGAGCCTTGTTCGGAAATATAAAACCAACAGCATAAAGCGGAGATGGAGCTCTTGGATATCAAGAGAAACAATTTGTTAATTGAACACAAAAGGAAAATGGAAGTGCTAGACGCGGAATTTGATACTGGGAATCAATGAAGAAGGCCATAAAAAACACACAGGACAAACAACAGAGACCAAACACACGTGCTAGGAAGCAGAACTAAACAAATAAATTGCTCACCACATTATAATAATTGTGAAAAAAACAAATACTAGTGTTTTTTAATGCATGTTCTATCCTGTATAATAGAAGTAGAAAGTATAAAGTTGTATTATATGAAAATATGTTATATATGGTGTTCTTAAGTGAAATAATTTATTAATATAGTTTATGTGAAATGTTGTATTATCAGGGCTTGACGAACGGCATTTCCCAAACGTCGTTCAACGGCTTGCATATCAGGCTGTTCATCATCATCATCCGGCATATGCTGCGGTTCATCAATTGGGTCATTTTGGCTTGTTATGAAATTGTACAAAACCTGTAGCGACAATTATAGTGAGCGTTGTTTCTAGTTTTGTGTGAAGGGTCGTAGAAAGACATGGAAAAGGAAACAACCTCTTCCATATTCCAAATATTCTCTCCACGGTATTTCTTGTTCGTATTTGTGCCACATATCTGCGCTGCGGTGGGTTCTGCGGATCAGCCAGTGGTGTCATGAGATATTGCCGACACGGATAACCGCTATATCACCCAGTAACTCGTTCGAACTGCGCACACATATGCGACTGTTGTCAAAAATTATGGTGTATATTTATACCACAATGTTTTGCATTTCTAAATTTGGTCCGCAAACTCCTTGCACGTTGATCGAAAAGTATCCTTTTCGATTTCTAAAAGGTTCTGCATTCTCACCTCCAGGGCATGGTATTTTAATATGCGTACAATAAATTGCACGGACAACATTTGGAAATCCACCAATTCTCCAGAAATCAAGTTTGATTTGATGTAGCATATTTCCTGCAGGAAAACTAATATAATTCTTTCTTAAGCGTGCGATTAACTCTATTAACCTTTATTTGCTCCGAAATTGCTCCTCGTCATACTTCTCATAGGTTTCGTTTATTTCGGTTGTTGGGGGGAATATTATCCACTAATATTAACCTGTTTAGCCACCTATCCGTCATGTTCGTATTACTAAGTACAGATGAGTGTAGCTCAAGGGAGGTATACCTTTCACTCACACTTCACTCCAAATTTGAGCTTCCCTTCAGCCTGAGTGCTGTTTTTGAATAGCTGAAGTGTGAGTGCAGTACCATACTATGTGAGTGAGATTGGAGACTCGATGATTGCGCGTTGCACTTATGGAGGATGAGCGTCCACTCTTGAGAGAGTCTGAGTCTGAGTGTGAGCTTTTAGAATACAGGCGTTAGTCTTTCCGTTTTAAGTGGCTTCCAGTCCAAAGCATCTAAAGCAACAATGTGATCTATATATCATTGCTCATATTCATTATGATTCGTGCAGCTCTGTTTTGGAGCTTTTTATGAAGGCGTTTAGATTGTGTTTCACCAAACACATCCCATACTTCACAGCAATAGGTAAAGTATGGACGCACAATATAATTATATATTGATAGGAGGGTATCTTTCACAACACATTCTTTTATTCGACGAAAAGCTGATATTCCTGATGTTATTTTCTTGCAAATAGTTTCAGTATTATTCTTCCAAGGCAAATGCTGGTCAATGGTCATTCCAAGAGTTTTGCATTCATGAACTTGTTTAATTGGCTTGTTGTCTATGATAACATTTGGTTGAGCATTTGAGATACTTTTATCATTGGTTTAGATCCAATTAACATAAACTAAGTTTTGGCTACATTTAAACTGTCTTAGTTTATTCGCAATTAACCATTTCCTGGGGTTTTCTAAATCAGAATTCATTGTAGCTTCAACATCTTTTATAGATTCTCAAGATGCTGTTATAGGTTTCTTTCATCAGCAAACAATCGAGGTTGTGTGTTGTTTAAACACTGAGGTAAGTCATTAATATATAACAAAAATAATAATGACCCTAAAATAGAGCCTTGTGGCACACCACACTTGATCAATCGCTCCGATCAAATAGTTCCATTTACTTGGCTTTTCTGAGTGTGATTTATCAAGTATGATTTTAGCAGAGATAAAGCATCTCCTGTTACATCATAAAGTTCGAGTTTTTTTAGTCAAATCTGGTGGTGACAGTATCAAATGCTTCGCAACCTCGCTCATGAGGAGTTAATGTCGAATAAGTTTACCACGTAAGGGGAGGTGGTGATTGAGACGCATATCAGATCGTCAATATCAGTCACATGCATCTGCCTTTAAAACCGGCAATACATCATCAATCTCAAAACGCTGGATGTGGCATTTGATTTCAGTCCCAGGGAAGAGTCGAGCTCAGTCTGCAAGTCAGGTTACACACGTTCATATTCAAGTCTTGGATTTTAGAAATCTCAAAAACAGTAATTGCTTTGTTCCTCTAAAGCTTTCTTAATTAATCTTGTTGCATGCCACTATGAAAACATCTTCATTGACCATTTGGCACAGTATTTTGCAACAGTTTCTTCTCTTCTTTAGTACTTCTGGGCTTTCTAAATGTTCTCTTCGACGCCATGATGTACGCCTATCTATGCTTTGATTAAACTCTTAACCCCAAACAACATGCTAATTTCCTTAGAAATGGCAATACATACATGCAATGGGAATTATCCCATATTATTTCATGATTCAGTGAGTCAGTTTTCTTTGATGTACCGCGGGATTATATAGCATACAACACTATGAATACTAATTAGATAAGAAATGAAGAAAAAACTAGGAAAATCTTTGTCCTATGTTGGAAAATTGACAAAACTTTGTTAGAAAACCTCCTCAATGTAATAATAAGTCAGATAAACACCTCGAACGTCGGGATGTACGCGATACACCCTCGGACGCTACGCGTCCTCGCTGTATATAGCATACATCCCTCGTTCTCGGTGTTTATATATCTATTACTTAACAGAAATGAACAAACAAATATCCACGCTCCCTAGAGGATTTCGTTCTTGAAGCCGTTTAATAAACTCGCAGCACGTGTTTTATCAGGTTTATAACACTCGGGCTGCGCCTTCGTGTTTTAAACCTGATAAAATGATGCTGCTCGTGTTTTAAACAGTACATATTCCTTAATTTGAAAATATATGTAACTTAAGGATAATCATTAATTCAAAGGAGTGAATGGTTGAATGCTAACCATAATGTGAACGCATATAATAATAATACATTAGTTTTGCTCGTATTACTTTTTACTCATAGCAATGTGTTTGGGCGTTATATTTGAACTTCTTTATATGGAATACGTACTATAAGTCCACATGAGATTCAAATGTACTAATTCCCTAGTGCATAATTTCGATATTCAAATTGCTCTGTATAGCCCTGCAATCCGAATACTCGCTTTGTGGTATATCCGGAAACATTAATGAATCCGACATGAAAGAAATCTGAAACAAAGTTATGCATATATGCATAACTTTTATAAAATAGATGTAGTAAGCGAAAAAGTGATGAGCTGCTGAGATTTTTTCTTAAAAATCTCGGCAATTCACCACCTTTTGCTCACCTAGCAAAATGTTGGGAAATATAGTTGGACTAAAACAGTCGGTCATTTAGCGGTGAGGTTGCGGTGGATTAGCGGTGAGGTTGCGGTGGATTAGCGGTCAATTGGCGGTGAGGTTGCGGTGGATTAGCGGTGAGGTTGCGGTCGACAAAACCAACCGCATGAGAAAAACTACGTCGACTAAACACTTCGGGTTCCGACCTTGTCCGACTATTCAGTAACGTGCGTGTGTCAATAACAGTATGACAGTATGCCGTCCCATCCAAAATCAAATACTATGAGTGTAATAGTAGAGTGCTGTGTAAACAGCGGACTTTTTATTTGTGAAACCAACCAGTGAGTTTGTGATTATTATCAAATGAATGAATGAATAGTTTTCGCGTGGGCTACAATCTCCTTGAAAGATTTTCGTTAAAGACACAGTGATCGGCGTTTGGAATATGGTTTGGAATTGTAGTTTGTGGCAAATGGCACCACCAATGTCCAAAATCACGATCTGTCGGTTTCAGTTTACTTTCAGACGATTAGAAGTTCCGCATTGTGTCATTCTTTTCTCGGCCGTGATCAGTTTTAGATTTGGAACTAAGCATATAAATGTCGAATGCCAACGAACTTCCGAACGCGCGTTTAAAACCCCGTGACGTTTGGAACGGAGGTAACCGGTCGGTTTCGCTAAACCTAGAGTCAGTTCGCCACACATATAAAGTCAGTTCGCCACACACATAAAGTCAGTTCGCTACACACATAAACGGAAAGCGGAATATATATCACCGAAAGCGCGTTGGCGATTCCGATGGACGGCATCTCTGAGTCACATGCACTTATTGTGTATTATTAATATATATATTATTTATTATTACTTATTGTTGTATAGCAGCTATTTCAACAAAACTGCGTTAAAATTAGCTTGGCAAAAGACTGAGAGCATTAATGGCAGCGCGCATTGGCGATGGACGGCATGCATCTCTGTGAGTCATCGCTTAGATTCCATCTAAGATTTATAACGCTGTTGCACTGCCATTATTTGAGGTCATCTGTTCAGTAAATACGTATTAAACAAATCAAGTTGATTGTTTTTTTAATAAATGATGAGTTGCACTGTAAATGAAAAAGGGTTGAAACGACCCCAAATTTCGTTTTAGCCCTGTTGGAGCCGAAGCTGTTTTGGCCCTACGTGAAAGCCATTTTGGGATTCGAGAGCTAGATCGACACTAACAGGGCCATTTTAGGTTCACTAAAAAGCAATTTGGCTCTACCCGTTTCCAAAACAGCCCTGCCATTTTTCAATTCAGCCCCACCGTTTTCCAATTCAGCCCCACAGATCAAAACGACTCTCATTCCCGGGGCTGTTACGGCTCCACTGGCAGCGCTACTTATGATGTCCATATCAGCCCCCAATGAATTAATTTTGGCTCTCTTTTTTCCGAATCGGCTCTTACACATGTCAAATCGACCCACTTGTCAAATCGACTCCCGGTGGCAAATCGACTCCGCTGTCAAATCGACTCCCGCGTGCCAATTCAGCTCCCGTTCTTCAAATCGACGCCCGCGTGTAATACCGACCCCCGAGTTTCAAATCGACTCATGTCAATTGTCAAATCGACTAACGCGTGTCAAATCGACTCGCGCGTGTCAAATCGACTCGCACGTGTCAAATCGACTCGCACGTGTCAAATCGACCCGTGTGTGTTAAATCGACTCCCGGCTGTCAAATCGACTAGGGCGTATCAAATCGACTCGCGCGTTTCAAGTCGACTCGACCGTGTCTCAAATCGACTCTCTTGCCAAATAGTTCTCCCTGTGTAATCGGCTCGCGCGTGTTAAAGCGACGCGCGTGAAAGAATTGATATTATCTTCTTGATAGTTTTTATTGGTCGAGAATATCATCTATCTAATTTCAAGTGGCATGTTTGGCCAGTAAGACAATAGTATAACTATGGGCCATTCTGGTTAGTAGATACATCATACATTTGAACCGTTTTGCGAGTTAGACTTAACCAGCTACATCGTGCTACATCAATATGGATGCTTCCAGACAACATTTTTATGTTCAGAAGTTGCTATCTGTCCCATGATTTCCCAGAAGGTCGTGGAACGTATCGGTAAGTTTCGCGATATTATATACTTTTACTGCAATGACACTATATATTGCAGTTCTATCTTTTTGATCAATATTATGTAATAAATGTGATTTTTTATATTTGTATATGTAGAAAGTGAAGAATTAAATGGCGAGGACATGACAGCCTTGTACGAAGTTGACGCAAAAATTTCGCCAGAAATTTAAGGGATTTCTTAGCGACGTAATTAAAGAGAAGGTAAGAATTCACGTTAAAATGTTCGCTTAAAATTTTCGCAAATTTTATACATTGTAACTTTTTAACAATTCCTATCATACTAGACTAACAAAATAATGTTCTATTCGAAAACCCGGCGCAGACGATCCGGGCTCTGGGAACGAGAATATATGCGCCCGCGATAAATTCACTCAGAGGTTCACAGCATGCGTAGAAACTATTTGCGAATTTGGCGCCTATTTACAAGTGACCGTTGGGATTTATATTTGCATTCGAAGAAGGAAAATCGGATAAAATCTAACGCTAAACTCGCGTTCGACACAGTGTTTTGTTCACTTAATATTTAGTGTTATAAGATGTTACTTTTCTCAGGAAATACGTTCAAGAAACGCCTGGTAGTTGGATTGTCCGCTGTGGAAGAATTTTCAACATGGCTGATCTCTCCGTGTCGACCTGATCACTCGACTGTCGATTTCGCCTAAGCTTATTCAAATTGTTGCGTATATAAGCTACAAAACGAATACGAGCCTTGTAGTATTAAATTCCAGCTTCTCTGTTTGTTATATTTGTAGTGTGCGAGTGACGGCGAGAATGAAGAAGATGGTGTTATGGTGTACATGTACCAAACACTAGCCGAGGCCCAGGCGTATCCAGTCACAATGACAATCGCCACCGTCTGCCGATAGTTCTCCCAACCAAGCTAGTTCTCCCGAGTAGGTGTATCGGCTGTCGCCAACGTAGCTTCATCTGTGCATGTAAGTCTTAAAATTGCCATATTTTACATTCCAATATATTTAACCTTAGTAATTTTGATGTGTATATTTAATCTTCTCCTATTTAAGCTAGTTAAGATTTAATTATTGCAATTTTGTCTAATGCCTACGATTTAAAGATCTTTAATCATTGAATCTTTGACAGTTCTATCGAGAAAGTTATTCAACAAATTATAGGAAGCTTAGGATTAATAAATAAATAGACGGACAGTTTCTGAATGCCTGAACTGGCAAATATTATGGACATTCACATTGGTAGTTTATTTCAGCTTATTGGATAGAAATTCAATGGACAGGGAAATGTATTATCCTATTATCATTCTTATAATTTGGCGGCCCTTTTTCCTTAGAGTGTATTAGTGTAAGATCACTTTTAGGTTTTAAGAGTTTGTAGAACTGCACAACATATACAATTCTCTGGTTATGCTGCCCTTGAAGCAAAATAATGTTTCTTAATTAGCTTTACACTTGTATATAAAAAATCTATCAATGTTATATGTTTGATATGTTATATGTTTGATTTAGAAATATATTATTTAATCACATTTCTACGGTCTGTACTATGATATACATGGGCTGCACACTCTTTGGGAACCTGCAGGGCTGTGAGCAGAACATTTTCATGTTCTGGAACTCTGTCCTAAACACGATGTGTGGGTGCGAAGATGTTGTGTAGGAACAGAACTGTACAGATTATAAATATGATTACTGATATTTTTCCAAACATGTAGAATACATATGAATCTGGAAAAAAAGAAAGCACTAAAAGAATAGAAAGAAAAGACAACAACTAAAGAAGGAGGAGAAACTTTTATTTAATAGAAGAGTGAGGAAAAAGGCAATTAATAGCCTGAAGTCATTTGTAGTTTATTTGAGATATGAAAATGATAAGCTGAGGAAGTGGACCATAGAAAAAATGCAGTGCAGAACTACAATTCTTAAAATGTGAAAAGTTAAGAAATGTAAAAGCTACTGTATAAGGAGAGATCAGCTAAATTCAGTTTTGAATGATAAATAAGAGGGAATCATTCTAGGAAAGGGTTGTTCTGGAGCTTGTAAGCTTACGAGGTTACATGTTTCTGGTGAATCTGTACTTGTTGTAGCCTGTGTGCAGACCCCACCTGATAATAATATTATTATCTATACGCAGGCTGTACTTGTTGCAGCGAAAGAGTATATATAAATTGTTTGTAAAAGAAGGTGATATTAGTGTAATTCATGTTGATGTCTGTTTTGACTCCAGTTTCCAACAGATGTTCTCCCTTTGTGTTTGTGTTGGCCTTGATATTAATCCCAAATTACTTATTATGGAATTTTGTGGTCTGACTGATTCAAAATGCTGAACAGTATTTTCATTGTTGAAAAGTATTGCTCCTATTTCTCTTGTGCAAAATAATTGGTTGGATAGCCTGGGCAAGTGTTGTGATGGACGTTTTTATTTACACACAATGGGTATTGTCCATTTACTCCATTGTGACATGAAGTCAGATAATATGGTTATCCACGGTTCTGCAATGCAATTAGAACCTAGTATACTTAAAACCTAGTAAAGCTTAAAAACTTAGAATAGTATATTTAAATTTTAAATAAGGCTAATTATATAAGAAATTGTGTAGTAAAGAAAATTCCAAGTGATAAAAGGAATTGACCCTGTGCATTATATGACGGGTTGTATCATCCATGTGCTGCAACAGATGTTTATAGCTTTGGTATACTGCTGAATTAGGTTTCAAAATTACCAGCACTGGATGTCCGGTTTGTGTATTAATTTAGTGTTTGGATCAACGCCCATCTTTTAATGATCTAAAATTACATAACATTGTAAGTTGAGGTATTTAGTGACATTAATGCTAGACAGTGACATTCATGTTGTATTTCCATTTCTAACTAAATTGCATGTAGTTTGGTGTAACATGTATTATTATATTTGTAATATTTGTAATCTGTCATATTAAACTCCCCAAAATAGCTGGCCCTGGGTTTTTTCTTCAAAAGTCTTTAAATTGTTATGCTTATATTTGGCCATTTGGGAGGGCATATAATTGGCTTAGTATTGTATCATAAACAATATGTGGATACTTGGAAATAGTTAATTTACTTTTCTTGTTGACAAATATATCTCAAATGTTTGCTTCACTGATTAACAATTGTGCGATATCCCGATCTACACATGAAAGAAATTTTATATTTTCACACATCTACGGTATGTATCATGATTTGCAAGTTGCAAACAGACAAATTATTTGCTGATGCCAAAGGCAGACTTGCAGTACTGGTTTGTATGTTTGATTAGTGTTGGAATACATGTATATTTACCACTGCACTGTAGATTGTAAAATTGAACATACAGGGTACAGTATATCACAACCATGCTCTTTATAATTATTCAAGGATAAGACTAACTGGATAGAAAAATTCAAACTGCCCATCATGGTATGTATCTGTACTGTATAGTTTTTTTATTAAAAAATGTGTGTTTTGTTTCTTTGAAATAAATATATATATATATATATATATATATATATAATGTGGGTTGTAAACTTGTAACCTGCAGAGAACTTAGAGGAATGAACTACTGACATTTCGATACACACACATACATACTGTACATACAATACAATACATACAATACACACATACATACATGCATTTAAAAACCTCGGCAGTACACAACTACACAACTTATAATTTTGCTACATATCAGAATTGTCTTACACAACATGTGAGTGTAGTTTCTCTGCATGCAGTTTCTCTGCATGTACACTAAGACTACACGCACAAAGCCAGGTGTTATAACTGACAGTCTAACATAATTGTGCTATTTGTTGTGTTGTATTGCAAATACTGCAATATGGATAGCTCTGCTACAAGTGACATCAGTGTTATTCTGGGCATTTGTTTGCATGGCAAGAAATGAAGGCCACGCACGCGCGTTGGGAATGTATACAACACAATTCTCACCCGAATAGTAATTACATAGGGGGAATAAAGAAATGTCTCTAGATGTTTGAGAAAACCTATCATTTCAATCTGATACAAGCAAAGTGAAGTATCAGTCACTGAAATATCATTGGAAAACCTGTTTTTACGTTCTGAACGATGCGTTTATCGCGAACGAATTTTGACCAAATGCTCAACAAGAACAAATATGGAGAAATCGTAATTACCACTGACCTAGCATCCCATGCCATTAAATACATCCATTTCAGTCAGTTTACAAGCTGGTATCAATCTGATTCGAGTTGCGCAAGAGACAGTTCCTTTGGTTGTATATATGATTTTTTGCGTGTATTTGTGATCTCTGCGTTTTCTCAGTGTCGAATCTTGTATTATTAGCTCTTTCTCCGGAATCTGCGCATAATTTTGAGTGCAATTCATTGCATACTAGACGGTATATTTCCATTTCTTGTCTTGCATGGTTCGATATATTGGCCGCCATTTGTTTAGGTACCAGTCTCTTAAACTGTAAATAAACACTCGGCTTTGAAAAATACGCGCAAATGGCGGTACTTTTAAATATATGAATATGGATGAAGGCGAAGACGAGGCCTCTATTTTAATAAATAACTTAACACTTCAAAACAAACAGTGTTATATTACAGGTTCGATTCCTGTCCGGGACATAATTTTTCTGAGGATAACATTCACAACAGCAGTATTATTTATAAAACAGTGTTATATATTAAACAAGCAAACAGGCGATGGTAACCAATTTATTTCTCATTTCCATAAAAAATAAATTATTGATTGGATGGGGAGTCCAGAGTCAGAAATCCAATGAATTAAACTATGTTAAATTACTGGATAATTATATTCCTGAAAATAACCGTAAAAATTTATTGTTGGTAGTCTGGGTATTAGTATAGTGCCCAACACCTTCCTCCGCCCCGCCCGCTTAATGTCTTTCATTTCTCGTCATGATGAAAGTTGGAATTTTCTTCATAGATAATTATTCAAGATTTTATTAAGTTTGTACTAGAACTGTAGGTCGAAAAATATTGAAAGGCAACAGATTAATTTTTTATCTAATTGGTTATTTTTAGGAGCATGAAAAAGTGAAACTTGTGTCAAACTTGGCACAACCTCATATTGTTGGAACTGCATTGAAGTATGACAGGCTATTTATTGCAATAGAGGGAAGGAATTCTGCATAATAACAAACAACTGCTGTTTTGAGGCTATTCTTTCCTTGTTGACAAGTTTCAATATTTTAATATAGATTATGGTAACGCCAAGGGTGTGTTATCCTTTTTGGAAACTGTAGTTCTTGGCAACACTAAGCAAAGTGGTAATGCATTGTCATAAGTATTTCACGAGAACCTTGTTTATATTTTGGCTATTATTTTAGGTTATTGTTATCAATGAATTGAAAAACTTTATTTGTTCAGACAGTCGAGAATTCTTACGCAAGTTATTCACAAAATAGGTTACAGCAAGTACAGTAATCAATGTGATATTAGACAATGCCTTTAGGTTATTAATATTGCTAGTTATGGTTCCGTATATTATTTCTTTTAACTTTGCAAATGAAAATGATAATATTTTCTGTTTAATTACAATTATTATTCATTCTAAATATTGTACAATTGCTGTATTTTAATATTTTGTTCGAATCTGGTTGCAGTTCCAAGCCCCAACTGGTCCATACGGTTCAAAACATTTTCTAACTTTTAATCTGCTGTATATTGGCTTGTTTTGGGTCCGTATAATGACTAAAATATAGAGCCAAATCGCTCCGCAAGCTGAATCGACACTTTTTGGGGGCCATAATGCCACCGAATACGAGCCAAATTGACTCCTTGGTTTTCCAAAATGGCCCCGCGATTTTCTGAAATTACACTGGTCAAAAGTTGAAACAGCCCCTGCTTCTTCCAGAACAGCCCTTCATTTGGGCTGAAACTGCTCTCTATTGTTGGAGCCAAAATAACTCCGCTCCGTAAGCTGAATCGACACTTTTTTGGGGCCATAATGCATCCGAATAGGAGCCAAATTAACTCCTTGATTTTCCAAAATGGCCCCGCGATTTTCTGAAATGGCCCTGGTCAAAAGTTGAAACAGCCCCTGCTTCTTCCAGAACAGCCCTTCATTTGGGCTGAAACTGCTCTCTATTGTTGGAGCCAAAATAGCTCCGCTCCGCAAGCTGAATCGACACTTTATTGGGGCCATAATGCCACCGAATAGGAGCCAAATTGACTCCTTGAATTTCCAAAATGGCCCCACGATTTCCTGAAATGGCCCTGGTCAAAAGTTGAAACAGCCCCTGCTTCTTCCAGAACAACCCTTCATTGGGGGCTGAAACTGCTCTCTATTGTTGGAGCCAAAATAACTCCGCTCCGTAAGCTGAATCGACACTTTTTGGGGGCCATAATGCCTACGAATAGGAGCCAAATTAACTCCTTGATTTTCCAAAATGGCCCCGCGATTTTCTGAAATGGCCCTAGTCAAAAGTTGAAACAGCCCCTGCTTCTTCCAGAACTGCCCCTACTTAAAGCTGAAACAGCCCATACCCTGGAGGGGCCAAATCACCCCTTAGGGGCCATCTTATTATAGGTGCCATTTTGACCCCCAAAAAAGATCTATTCTGGGGTCACCGTTTCGGCCCCCTTTTTTGGGTCGTTTCAGCCCTTTTTCATTTACAGTGTGTAGCAAACTGACTTAATGTGTGTAGCGAACTGACTTTATGTGTGGCGAACTGACTAATTTATGTGTGTGCGGAGGCCTTCAGTAAATTATACTCTGATCTAGGGCTCCGCTCGCAGAAATGTCAGTATTTCGTTGCCATTTGGCAGTTCATCATCTTTTCACTTTACTGTCGGTTCATTTTTATTTTAAACGCGTGCTTCGGATGTTCCGGAGTAACTTCGCACAGCAAAAAATCTGAAACTATTGTTATTAAAATCGACTTTAGCGGTATGGCCCCATTTGCCACAACCTATTAAACTATCACAAACAACCAAACGCTTGAAGTGACATTTTAGCCCACGCGAAAATTGCTTCATTGTTAAACATGATAATCACAATTCCCCCGTTTGTCAATGCACTATACTATATGCACACCATTCGCGTTTTTCATTCTAAATACTGAAAAGTGCGCGTTTAATAGTGCCAGTGTCAAATCCACCGGAATTTGATTATTATTCTGTGCCAGCGAGGTGTCACACCGTTCTTATTCATAGCACACATGTATAATATCATAAAAGAATGCTAAGGTTTCCGTAAAGAAGGTACCCAAGGAAAACGAAAGGGACGTCTAAAGCATCGCCTGAAGGTATTAAAGTCTTAATAATTATTGGTTGAATATATGTAAATCCTCCTGTTGATATGCTTATAAATTCAGATGGCCGGCTGTCGGTAAAATATACGAACCAAATACGAATGTAAACAGAAAGCCGCTTTAACGAGAATAATATATAGACCTGCGCGCTGCGTTTAGGTGATTTATTCATTACAATAATTTTTGTTATGCCAATGCGATAATATTTTGATATTAATATTAATCAGCATGGTTGAACCTAATGTTCGGCACATGAGAAGTTCGACGTTTGAAACGGTTCATTGATCAGTTTGCTAGTGATATTGCCAGTGATATGCACGTGCATATTGTTCGATTTGGACACTAGTCTCGTCCGTAAAAAATGACTTCCTCGAACACGTCTTTTACCGCTAAGGCATTCAAACAGAACAAGAGCCTCTTTATTTTGTTTGGCTCTCGAACAAACTGGCAATAACGCGAATTTTCACCTCCGTGAGACATCAACGGCGCATTTGTCCACCAGTTTGATATTTATTTTCAGCAGATGTTAATTCGTCATTCGCTTTCATTGTTTCCTCGATGAACTTCAAGTGTTACTTTTTCAAAAGCGGTTTGCTTCAACTACGTGGCGCATCTCGTAGATTCCCACCATTTCGTCGATACCGAGAAAGATTGATAACATTTAAAGCCGATCTCGATGTTTGAATTCAAGGATGTCCGCGATTTTTGTTATCGGAACTGATGAAGACCACAGCGAAACAATTCGTTCCCTGGCTTATTGCGATAATTTCTCCATTATTTAAGAAACGATGGAGTGAACCTTATGGTATGACGAGGTTTTCTCAAATGGCCAAAGGACGCCAAACTTCGGAAAAATCTACTCGTTCCGGAACGTGTCGTATAATTTCCGACGTGAGAACCGCGCTTGCTTACGAAAGGTTAAACCTAGGTTAGACAGAGGTTAGACCGAGGTGAGACCTAGGTGCCACCTAGGATCAACCGAGGTGAGATTTTGGTTGACCCTACGTTGCACCGAGGTTCAACCTAGGTTCGACCTAGGTTTTCGTTAGGTTACTTCTAGGCAGTACTGTACATGCGATAAAAAGTTTAAAATAAGAAGAATAAAGAGGATTTACTCATTAAAATGGTGTACTATTATTTTGAATCCATATAAAAATATAAAAAGACATATATGTCGGTGAATAGTAAAAATTGATATATTTTGTTTACACTCGTTCCAATTATGAAATTTAAATTACTTTTAAGAAGATTGACCCTTTGTCAGGAAAATACCGAAAAATACTTTCAACATCATTTATTTAACTTGAGTAAACATGTTAATTATCCGTTTAGATAAACTTTTAACCATTCATTTCTTTAATTCGTCTTACATATGACTAATGCTTAAAGTTTGGTGTGTTAGCGAACGATATATACTGAAACAAAATCCATGAAATAAATAACATGACCTACAAATTTTCCAAATTTTGAAATTGCTGTAAATATTCCTCGGAGACATTTGTTATACCATTATCAACCAGACCATAGCTATAAACCAATAGAAATGAAAGTGGTTATAAGCGAAAATAATTCATTTTACCTTTTAGAAGATGCAGTCTTCTTGTTCCCGATCCTCGAGCCAAATTTCAGCAAGTATGGAAACTTTGATAGCTTAGAGCGTATATTTGTAGTTCGGGCGCGTCATGTTTCGTTCGACGTTTTGTTCAAGTGAAGTTACGAATTAGTGTTACCTCTCCTCTCGCAAAATTGTATATTTTTGTTGGAGTCATACATTCTGTACTCGTTATATAAAGGTAGGCAATTTTGCAGTACGTTCCCATATAAATCTGGATATTTATTTTGGTTGCCTCACTTCATATCGATGCTTTAACAATTGGTCCATTCAGTCATTTTATTTTTATTAGTCTATTGGTGTATTTTACAATTTACAAAAGTATATATAGAATATATGAATCACCAGCCTCATATTTTTACTTAATACATGATGTGTTTTGTCATGCATTGGATTGCTGTAGTGAATGTGGGAGCTTGGGGCTTGGATAATCGTCAGAAAATAAGTCAGAAAATAAGTCCCGGATAGGGATACGATCGAATATGTAACCTTCTGAATACCGATGAGACGCTCTAACCAATGCAGTACGTAGACTCGCATGGATAGCAAACATTGTAATAATGTAATGGGTTAATTGATTGGTATGTGTATGCTGTTTATACGGCGGTTACTATATTTAGGTGGGTTATATCATACATAGCTGTAATGAATATAAAAATATTTCCCAGTCGCGGACAGGAATCGAACCTGTAACTTTCTGGTTACCGGTGAGATATATGTACACACTATGTGACATTCCCTATATTATTATCAGTAAATCTTGGGTGTGGTTGTGAATATTTTGAGCTTGCCGGTCGTCCATGTAAATAGTCTGTCTAGTTAGTGAGACGTCGAAAGGTGGAACGATTAGGATGGTTGACGCCGATACTGACGAGGATAAATATTTTCTCCCGAAAAAATGAGTACAACAAAATGTTATTGATGTAAAGCAAGGAAGAGTGAAGAACAGGGCCGGATTAAGGTTTCTCGCCCTGGCATATTTTCAGAGTGGGCCCTTGCCCCACCGTTTAGGCCCCCAGCTCAGCGGTTTCACATGAGCGGAAGAAAAAATTGGACCGTTTGCTATGAAAAAATATATATAGCATTAAATTATCTTCCTTTTTCCCCTTCTCCCTTAAAAAGCCCCTGCTGAAAAAGTCCCGTGTCTTAAAAAGTCAGCAGTTATCTGGGCCAACCGCTTACCGGGGCGCTGGTCGGTGCCCAGCAACATTGGACTTAAAATTGTGCAACGAGGAGACGCGGGACGACCGGCATATGCCGCTTCTGCCATAAGGTTAATCCGGCTCTGGTAAAGAAGGCTGTGACGGAGGAGATTGTGCAGCGAAAAGTCTGAGCTAATTAGTAACAAACAGTGTGGCAAACGCGTTGGTTGTTAATGCGTGTTTCAATTTTGTAATTCCTATTTTGAAAACAATTGTTTTAAGTGAATATAAGTGTTATGTTTTCGTGTTTATTTCGTCACGAAACGAGTTGTTTGCATTTTGTGCTAAGACTGGAAACAGTATATACAGGTTATATCGCACTCCATTCTGCCCGACCAATCACCTGGGATAATTAAATTCTGCCTACTTTTCCAGACACTAACGACCTGTTCCAAATTGCGTTGCGAACGCGTTCTGGTTTTCAGGCTATAAATGTCGTGATCAGTTCGGCCATATCCGGAAATTGTCGTCACTCTCCGACTCGTAGCGTCATCTTGTTTCATATCGTCGCTCCGCCATATTTACTGAATACAAGATATATTTTATGATGACAAAGCTTTCATTATATGCAAGAAAAAGAGTCATTTCTTTGAGATCTGCTGGAGGAAAGATTCCAAAAATAAAAGATACTCTAAACGAGGAAGGAATTAAAATCTCAAGATCGGCAATCTGTCTTTTTCTTTTGCGATATCGAAAGAGTGGTCAATTGAACGATGATCCTCGCAGTGGTCGAAAACAAAAACTGACAGAAGAACATATCAAATGTATTAATTTGTTTGTTTATAAATTAATTTGTTGACCGTGCCGCGGTTTGGTTTTCGAACTCTTGTTTGGTTCACGAGCTCTTGCGCATTGCTGACCGGCACAGCTTGTGATACGAGTAGTTTCGCTACAACCTTAAGTCGTTTCGCTACACTAGCGTATAGTCTAATATGAATTTATATCTACGGATTATGTTTTGCTTCGTCCGAACATAAGCATGTAAACATGTCAATAAAAACGACCTTCGAACATGAAATACCCGGCCGACGATATCACGAAAGTATAAAGTTAAAAAGTAGAGTGCTGCGTAGACAGTGTTTTGGATAAAGTGCAAAGGTGGTAAAGGGTACCAATATTTTTAGTGACGAAATACTGACGTTTCTAGCGGAGCCCTTAATTCATCTGAGTAAGACGTCCACTCTAAACGTCAGTATTTCGTTACTAAAAATCTTGGCAGTTTACCACCTTTTCACTTTGCTTGTATAAGGTTAGTTTTTAGTGTTAGTTTAATTTTTTCCACGTTGATAAAAATTTGCTTTGCTCGCTTGCAAAAGATATGGACAACTATTCTATATTGACAAAGGCTATATTATTTACACAAGTGGCGGATGAGTGCTTGAAAACAATAAGTGATGATTCATAAAGATGTTGCCGCGTGCCCATTATAAACTTTACCCTGCGTATACATTTTACCCCGCGCTAGCCAATAGTATATTCGCTCTCAATTTTTATAAGATGATAGATGACTCGGCCTTCGCCATCGTCATTTATCACAACATGATAGAAATCTCGAGCTCATAATCTGTAAATAAAAATTCGCCATCGACATAAAGGAACGCAGGCTTTGGGTACGAGATTGATTACATATTTATCAGAGCATATTTCAATATCAAAATTCAGAATAATTTCCAACTGACATGAAACCAAAACGAAACATAAACGTGATTGTAAACTCATATTAGTGTAGGAAACGGCTTACCAATAAATCATTAAAACGAAATCGTTTGTTGGTAAGTTGACACATACAGTTGTTACGCTGGAAGCAAAACGACTTTGTGTTACATACTGTAGCAAAACGACTTCTGTTCTAGCGAAACAACATGTCATTGTACACATTACAAAGTGCTGCGATTTTTCCCTTCAAGTCACCTAGTCATTGCGCGAAACAAGTGCGTTCATTATTTTACAGGTAAAATTTTTACCAATGCAGTTTCAATTGAAAAAGTAGTTTGAAGCCTAAATAAAAATGAGGATGAGAAAGCATGGCAGGCACGAATTTCTATAGCGGTCGTTTTAATTCACAGATGATTTTTTTAATAAACACAGAGCGTTCATATAAAAGGGTATCAACCATCCGTCCACATGAACCCTAATGTTTTTAAAAAATATATGGCGCCGCGTGACAAACAAACACGGAGTAAAATTTATATTAAGCCCGTGTCTGAACTACTGATTCAGTCATTACTTACCAACTCTCATTCAGTCTCATCATTGTTTGATCCAAGCCACAAGGCTCAAGTTCATACAATCTTCGTATAAACGTGATTTGTTACATTGGTTAATCACTCGGAGTTTTTAGAACCCGATAATATAGCTTCCGACAAAATTTCCATCGCAATCGAACGCGTTCTGGACGAGAACGCAGCGTT
Source organism: Chrysogorgia sp. JL179-B06 (assembly GCA_035772405.1). Lineage (NCBI taxonomy): Eukaryota > Metazoa > Cnidaria > Anthozoa > Scleralcyonacea > Chrysogorgiidae > Chrysogorgia > Chrysogorgia sp. JL179-B06. Next base: position 1,080,171 of record JAYKKM010000309.1, read on the forward strand.
AGGTTACTTCTGAGCAGTACTGTATATATATATATATACCCCACACGATAACAATATTTTCCCCTAGCTTTCACTATTTTGTAGTGGCGAAGCAATGTAAACAACATGATATGTAAACTCTAAAAGATGAATTACATGTTATTATTCAAAATTCAGAAATATATTGTTTTCAAAATATGCATACGATTATAATTTAGCATAGCATGACCAAATGCTGTAGGAACAATTATAGAATATCCGTCAACGTTTTAACTTAAATTTACTGACATAAATGAAGAATGAAATCGTATTGATTAATTACTTTTAGCTAAACCTAGAGTAATGTAATTTTAAAGAACGAAGCAATTCTATTATGACAATTTTCAACAATTTGACACGGTTTAATGATCATTTATAGTAAGCGTTACTGGTATTCTGTTCCTAGCGGCTCTTACATTGACTGAAATAAAAATAGCTGATAACTCAACATCATGCCCTCGCCCGGCGCGAAGCGCCGTCCGAAGGACGAAGGCCTGAGGGCGAGGGTGCTAATATCGACCGGCGTTTAGTCCCTTATCACGCGAGATGCAAGCGGATCCTGATATGATCAACCGTCCTCATGCGCGGCATCGGAAAATTTGGCCCTGGTAACTAGATATAGAAAGAAGCTGATTGAGACCTCTGCATTTGAATTAATATGTAAATTGCAACGGTCACATGATTGCGAATGCAAAAATTGAAACGGTATTGAAACGGTTTTTTGGTGCGTTAAATTTGGCGTAATTTAAATTTAAATTGACGCCAGCGCGACAACCGCTTTCCGGAAGAAGCCGCCATTCGCCGACGGCGAAATTTATATTGCCATAAAAACCAGCCATTTCCTCACAAAATCATCGGATGCAGTAATGTTTTTAACAAACATTACTATAGACATTGTCAGCTGATTTCAAGCCGAAACTGTAGTGTTGAAGGACAAGATAATCAAAGACAGACACAAGTAAAAGGTAAAAGGACTATTATAAGTATGTACATTAACATTGTGATTGTCACCGACTCACCGGTCTGTGTTGAGCAATTAATTTGCCTTTTCTGCATAGTTTTTTTTTTATTAGAGTTAGCAATTTGGTTAGGATTAGGGTTAGGTTTAGGATTCTGGTGATATTTACCCGCATTTCGTTGAATTCTAAGAGACTATAGCGTCGTACGGCTACCGTACGAATAGCCAATACCTTCAGTTCAGTAATTCACTTTATCGTTTAACTTTTTGACTTAACTCGCTATTATTTTAATGTAATTTAAATAATTGTACATTGTATTGTGTATTTGCTCCAAGCTGCGAAATCTAATTGACACATTTTGAAATACTTAACAGAGAGATTTGGGAAAATTTGAAGGTGTGTAATGTTTTGAATTTTCAAAACATATATGTATAATATTTTGATAGTTGGAATTAAATCCATGCAGTGTAAAATCAGGCTTGGACTGGCCATTGTGCCATCTTGTGCCAGAACAATGGCACTTTGTGGCAGCACAATCCCTAATACATGTTAGTAAATCTAATTTGAATGGACCCCTTATACATTTGCACTATATGCATGCCATCCGTAGACATTTGAACGAATTTTGATTTTTTTAAAGGACACTCATTGTATGATAGAGATGCACTTTCTTCCTTCAACTGCCTTTGGTGTCTATATACAAAATACTGCATTGATTATTTCGTGAGTCATCGATATTGTGATAAAAGTAATTTATTTATTAGTGATTGATGGTAGAAACAGCAGTAGACCCCCCATGCACTATTCTGAAGCTGCACTCAAAAATTAAAAAGTTTAATTGGGCTGCATGTATTTATTTTGATGTCCTATGAAACAATTAAATTCAGACAATACAAAGCTCTGAGAGAATTGTCCACTGAAAATTTATTTACTGTAGTTTGGCAAATGAAGTGGCTATTATCTAATTCAAGTAATTTAGAACTAAAATAAGTACTGCACTGTAAGTTTCAAGCAGCAATTGGGCGAGGGGTTGATGCGTATACGTATTTCTAGTTACTATGCGGACTCTGAACCTGAACAATATAATATCGTATTCATAACAAAGTTACTTTTATAAACACCACATGCAAATTCAAAACTGTTTGTCGAATATTGTGAGCATCGAAGTTGAGAACTTGTAGACTTAACAAACATGAATAAACAAGTTTATCTAGCAAAATTATCCGAGAAAGCTTTCCTGGATAATATATACCGACATATTATATCTTCTTCAAAGGCACGATGTATGTGGTTTGCACGGTATAAGTAGTTCGCGCCAAAAGACACTTATTAACCAATAGGCATAAAGGTCTAGTCGAGGAAGATTTTGCTTAATTTGGTGTCATTTCAGTCACATTTTTAAAAATAGAAAGTGTCGTTTCAACATTTTCACAAATTTATGTCAAATCACATTTAGGAAAAATAGAAAGTGTCGTTTCAACATTTTCACAAGTTTACGTCACATTTAAAAAAAAATAATAGAAAGTGTCGTTTCAACATTTTCACAAATTTATGTCACATTTAAAAAATAGAAAGTGTCGTTTCAACATTTTCACAAATTTATGTCAAATCACATTTAGGAAAATAGCTGTTTCAACATTTTCACAAATTTGTCAAATCACATTTAAGAAAATAGTCATTTCAACGCTTTTACAAATTTATATATCGTAAAAGTGTCTCGCGCGTGATAAAATTGCCACCTGTTATGCAAATTAGATTATTGCCACCTGTTAATAATAGATTAGTCCGTTTGTTCACTATTTTCAGTGTTTGTCGCGCTTCTAAAATGGTGATCGTACACATATTTCGACGTTGTGATTCCTCCCGACAACAAGCCCAAGAAAGGCACGTACGGTGTCACAACCGCGACAATGCTTTCAACGTCTTTCTTTAGTAGCGAGTCTTTTTGCAACTCATCATTTAGTTCGTCAGGGTTCTCAATAGCGTTCAACCCGTCCAGTAAGCTAGCGAATTTGCTGATTAGCAAGTCGGTGAGAAAAGCGTTCGCAATTTCCATTCTCTTCAACTCATATTGGCGCCATATCTTATCGATAACCTTTGCGGACGCTTTTTTAATGTACGCTTCAGATTGGCTTACCACACCATCACCAGACAGTCTAATAAGTTCGGCTCTCCTAACGTCAATGTTGTCTTCCACAGTCGAGGTACCATCAGTGTCCTCAACTAATTCCTCAATCGTGGGGTTTTCTTCACTTTTGCGTTTCACCATCACGTTATTACTTATACCTATGTTTTATTGCGGAATAACAACTTCGTAAATGTATGGATAACGTAGTGAGATTTCGAGTCTAGCGTACTTATGATTTTTTAATGCGGTCACAATCGCCGACGCTTCCTCTTTGCTAATGTGCCCAAGGTATCGTCAATAACAACCTTCATATCACTTCTGCTCGGGCAGTAAAAGCAAACAAGCTTACTAATGTTTTCTCTATACGGTTTTGCGATCGACGTCAGTTGTTGTGTGATGACAATAACGCTCAACATAAAATGTCGCGCACTAAAAGCCAAGTTGACCAATTGACTAGTCCTATTCTTGACGTCCTGCCCACTCGCACAGTCGTCCAACACAATCAGAGTGTTAGTGCCTTTAAAAGTGTTTGTTACACATTTGAGAACAGCGTCAACATTGTCTTGTGCACAGTCTATCGCTAACACATCAGGGTCACGCACATATTTCCAATCTTGATACGCTTTGTTCCACTCGAAAGTAGGACAAATCAACACAATGTACACTAGAAAACCAAACGTGTTGTAAGAACACGCATTTTTGTCCCCTATATCAACACGCCAAACGTGTTCAACACGGCTTTAGCGTGTTGTAATACAAGCGTGTTGTATTTGGAAGCGTGTTGCTAGAGCACGTTGTCAAGAATTAAGTGTGTTGTAACAACACGCCAATTTTCAACACGCTTTTAGCGTGTTGAACACTGCAGCGTGTTCCAAATTCATGTGTGTTGTAAGAACACACTATGACGTGTTACAATAACACGCAACATGTTTTAAGAACACGCACCCCAAATTGGCGTGTTGTTATAGGGGACAAAAGTGCGTGTTGTAAATTAACACGTTTGGCGTGTTGTAAATTAACACGTTTGGCGTGTTCCAAGATTTTAACGTGACACACTTGGAGTGTTGCAGCTCGAACACGCTTTGTGTGTTGCCGATGTCTAAAAGCGTGTTCTACGACAGACGTGTTGTAAGCTGGCGTGTTCCATTCTAGAGGCGTGTTCCGCTTCACACAAAATAAAATAAGGTTTTGATGCAAATTTTAATATAAGCAGCAAATAATATGATCTATTAGTTTCAAATGTCAAAGTTCAATCCTAGTTTGTTTGGCCTGGTAACTTTCTTCGATTTAGTGGTTCTTTCTCGTTGTTTGCGCCTTATCCACCAAAACAGCATCGTTCAGTGCAGCTGCGTTGAGTGTTTCTTTGCCATATTTTATATTAAACAGCTTCAGTAATATTATGACAATGGACTGGTGACTTACTGACTTGAGTACTTGACATGCTGCACAAGCACTCGGTCGACATAGATGAAGGCTTGTTCGATTCCGGTCGCAGATTTGAGTGATCAAACACGGAGCGTTATTACAAAACACTGGACTGGGTATCTCCTTTCGTCCTTGCTGAAAATTAATGACTCTGTATCAATAAGTGGAACAATATTTTATGTAAGTTTATTAAAATATTTAAAATGGACAAAGTGCCTACAGTAGTCTGTCAGTTACTAAATGTGGTAACTTATATTATATATCTTAAATCTATATTGCTGTGTATACAGTAGTATTATA